>KK351392.1:28165-44150 GCA_000671755.1 Glossina brevipalpis | reverse complement strand
AATTAGAATTAATTAATTATGGATTTTAGAATTAAACAAAATTTATAAGATTTTTTTTCCTAGGGTCCTATATATCACTCCCAAAAGAACGAAACAATTTCTTAATAAAGTTTTCGTAATATTTGAACATGTCGTCACCAGCGGCCCAGCCATTCCCATTGTTTTCGTTTTAATTAATGCAGATGTATTAAGACGATCGTACAAAAACATTGAAAAACAAAAATGTGTTGTCATTTTAATAAATCTGAATTAAATGAAGAAAATAAAAAAATCACCTAAACTTTCAAGTTAAGTTTCAGGATGTTCGATATAAGCATTATGTGACATATTGTCTCCGTGATTGTTTGTCATTAGGTGATGTTAATGCCTATATACCTGGCAACACTCACCTGATTGTCTCAAACGAACGTATGCTTGAAAGGTAGTATTTCAGATTACATTTTTTGTGAAAATAGTTTAATTCTTTGTTCGTGTAAAAAGTTATATTGATTTGAAAATGAGTGAAATATCTGCAGAAATACGATATGTGATAATTTCGCATTATAAAAAAGGTAAAAACGCTGCAAAAACTTGTGAAAAATGTGTGAAGTGGACGATGAGAACGCTGTAAGTAAACGAAGGACCCAGGTGTGCTTTGCTCGATTCCATTCGGGAAATTTTGATGTCAAAAATGCACCTTTGGCCAGTAACCGATAAAGTCGATCAAATTTTGCAACTGGTGGAGCAAGAACGGCACACAAGTAATCAGGAAATAGCGGAGGTACTAAACATCAACCCTTATGATAGTTTGGAATCATTTGAAAAGAGCACACTACAAAAAGAAGTTCAAATATGTACACAAAAACCAAGCAGACGTAAGATATCACGCAATATAATGATGGAAGGTAGAATTTTCGACATATTTTCCTTTTTTGCTATCGAAAAGTTAAAAATGCAAAAAAAAACTTATCCGATATGCATGAACAAGATTTATTTACATAAGACCAATAATTTTGATTTTGAAGATTCACCACGTTTTGGGAGGCCATCCAATATTGATAACGGAAACAAATATGGCTTAGAATTTAATTCGACCTTAAAAAAGTGATGAACAAAATCTGATGGTCATTTAAAGTTCAAAGTAATCTGAACTAAAAATTTCTACCGCGTGCTGCCATTTCCCCGTACATTATGAAATATTTACATATGGGATAAGTAAATTGACAAAATTTTATTTAAAGATTAGAAAACAAAGTCAAAGTGCAGAGAAAGGCAGACAAATTTTCACGTTTAAGATATCGTTAAAATCGTTTTCCTTTTCTAACAAGAATTAAATTTTAACCGTATTCCAGCAGATCGTATCATATGCATAGAAATACCTGTTGCTCTACTATGGGTATTTCCAAAAGAAGCACCCTTAACACATCCGAAGATACCCCGGATAAGTGAAAGTCAAAAATTAGGTTAATACATTCAAGTAAGGTGGTGTAAACTGTTTATTGTATTCTCATATAATTGAAATCATATTTGCCTTATAGCTCGCTCTACATATAGTAAGTATATCGCGTTTTCTGAACCCTTAAGTTCATCACAAGAAATTCGCTAATTCGTAGAGTGATGTTTTAATTAAGCACAACAACAAGTCGTTATTAAAGAAGTATAATATGATGGATTTTCTTATATGAAAATCCAGAAAAGTGAATGTAAACAAAATATTATTACGTCAAGGGAGTAGCAGTAGCATTTTTGCTTATTTTCATTCTCTCGTATCTCATATTTTGGGGTAGGGGAGAAGCACAGAGTGCTTATATGGAATTGCATCAAAAGTGGTGCCTTTAGCCGGCCGGTTAACTGGCTGGCTAGCTGGCTGCTTGGCTGTTTCGTTGGTGGATGAAAATGGTCTCGGTGGTTGTTAGAAATAAGTGGTTCAAGGACACCAGACGTCCTTGCACCTAGAAAACATGCGTGTTATTTTCCACCCTTTTTTTAGGCACTCTGAACTCCAAGTCAACCAGTCAGCCGGTATCACTGGCAATTGTTTACGGTGGTGGAGCAAGTGCTCTTTTTTCTTTTTTTTGTAAATATATTTATATGGTGGATGGTTAAGTGTCTGAGTACGTTACGATGAAAGAATCATCCATTCGCTCTAGAATACATGGTGGATGAAGAGTTGAAGTTAATGGTGGTAGTTCCAAAAGTGTACATGAAAACACAAAAATTATTTAACAGTAGTAAGTAGTAGTAATAAGTGCTTGCTGTATGTGCAATAAACAATAATTTGAGTAAAAATAACAAAAATAAATAATAACAAAACGAATTCTTTTAGAAAAAATGGAAATTTAGCAAAAACAGCTGATTCAGAATTTTTACTGAAATAAAAAGATTTTAAATCCTTTATAAATATATATTTATTTAAATTTTCTAAATATAAAATAAATAGCCAAAAATATAAGTAACAAAAAGAAGAGAATGGCACGTTACAAGAGTAAGATATTGAAAAGTTGGAGAATGAAAAAAAAGAGTATCAGATAATAACAGAAACCTATAAAAGACTAGAAAGGACAAAAAAAGAACCAACGAAAAAAACATACAGGCGGTACATATATCAAAAAATACTTTTAACTAAATAAAACATATATACATGTTGTTAAAGGACAAAACTACACCGAGCTATATGGAAAACTACACACACACACACACGTAAATATTCTGGTAATTTATTTGGTTTCCTTTAAATGTTAACGACCTGAATACCCTGAGAAAAAAGGCTAGGCGGTGTCTAAGGCCAGATGTTTTATTTGAAATTTAAAAAATATTTATACAAACATACAAATACATATGTATAAGTGCTCCTATATATATACACATACATATTTATATACATATAAGTACCTAACTTTAAGGCACAACTGCCGTTTGCAGGATAACAATGTCACACAATGCATCAACACATATACATATAAAGGCATATGCAGACAAACATTTCGTTTAAAATAGATCTAAAGCGGTCTCGTGTCTTTTGTTTATTCTCTCATCGCATGCTTTCGTTTTGCCTAAATGAGTGTATAGGTGAGAATGCGCTTACAATTAAAATTACTTATGCAAACTCGAATGAAAAATACTTCACAAAAACAAAACAATCACATAAGACGACACAAATGCTCATTTTTCCTTATACAAGTTCTTTCTCGCTTCATATGAATTCGTCAGTCATCTGCGAGTTAATGCTGCTTGTAAAAATCATCAGCTGTTATGCTGCTTTCAAAAAAGGTAAATTAATATTTTATTGTTATTACATTTTGCAGCCAGACAAATGCTAAATATATATATATATATATATATATATATATATAATAAATATATATTTGTCTTTTTTTGGAGTCATTTTATTTGAGGCATATTTTTAGGAGTTTTAATATTGAATATCCATCACCTTATAAAGGCAGCTGATTTAAGTCTATCTATCTAACAAAATTATTGAATTATTGAAATGAAACCGTTCGGAATTTTTTTTTTTTTTTTTTTTTTTTTTGTAAATATATTCATACATCATACATCAAATATATTGAATATCGTATCAAGACTGAAATTTATAATGAAATTTTAAGGATGCCTTCACTCTATTTAAGACGTACGCGTGCGTATATTGATTAAAAATTTTATTGATATTTTCTTATAAATCGAGTAAGTCAAATGAATGAAAATTCATAATTTATTGAAAAGATTATTCGTCAGTCAAATGAATAAAAACACTTAATGTATTGAAAAGATTATCCGTAAATAAGGCGAACGAAAATTCACGATTTATTAAAAAGATTATCTATAAGTGGTGGTAAGAGATCGCAAATATTTAAGGCAAGCCCTTTGAATGTTCCAAATAATAAAACTTTCCTGATTTCATTATGATAACTTTATACAATTACATCGAAAGAATGTGTGAAAAGATATTAAAAGTGATGGAAGTAAACCTCGATATTTTTAAGGGTTTTCAAAATCAGTTTCAGAAACACAGACAATATTCATCCTTAACACATTTTTCATTAATGGATGATGCCAGAAAATCCCAAGGGAACGTCAGGCTAGATTTAAATGATTACTCATTTCAAATTGTGGATTTCACGGGCTCCATATAGCTGGAGATATTATACAAAGCAAAGATGTATATGTAGAAGCAGACATGGGGAAATATAGAAAAGAATATTAATTAATATATGTATACATAGGAGAAGGCACTGGTAAATTACACCTTAAAAATATTGTTTATTTTTATATTAAATTTTTTTGCGAAAATTGTTTATATAAAAAATGTACCGCCTGATCTCCGTTTACAGCTCTTGTGCCTTTTTGTATATTCAGAACATTTTCATTTCTTTCCTTTGATTTTATTTCGTATAGCATTTCCCTTTATTCCTATTTAACTTTCCAAAATTTCTAAAATTCAAGATAGCACATAAAGACTCCTCTCTCAAGAGGGTTTACATTTGTCCATTGTTATTGACCGGTAACAAGCTGACTCATCTTTTCATATTCCGACATCGTTAACCGATGAGCTTAGCTGTAACTGCTGTACTCAGTGAAGCAATCGATTTATTCTTTGATGATGACATTTTTTTTGCCATTTAGTTGTTTCTCGAACCAATTTATCTCACTTCCAAATGAAACAATCCTATAAATAATCTTCAATATTCATTTACAAAATAATAACCGGTAGAAAAAATGTAAAGACCCCAGAGACTGTTTTGATGATTTGTAATAATAATCACTTTGATTTAAAATCTTGGTCTTGCGAAATAATTCAAATCTTCCAACCGAAATTGTCGTCACAAACGACCTGATTTCCGTAAAGAAATCTAAATGGGTGCCTTAGTTAACTTCATACGGGCAAAACGACAATCTGAAGTTTTCGAGAGTATGTAGGCGACCACACACTTAAAAGTTGATTGTTTAATGCACAGTGTTATTGGGTATCATTGGCCCGGAATTGCATTATCATTGACCTGTACTGTACCTCTTTCCTCCGTAACAATCGTTGTGCTATATTGAAGACAAAAAAATTTGAAAACAAAGACCAGTGAGAGCTAAAATGCTTTAATTTAAATGCCTCATAGGGAATAACGTCTTTCTTCAAGCGATGGGAATGGTGTCATCAACATGGCAACATTCGAAAATAAGACAAGAGAGACAACATTATGTAGTCATGAATGAGAGTCATTTGATATCCCTATAAAATAAAATATAAAAAAACATTATGAAAATGCAAAACAAAAGAAAAAAACGCTAAACGCACATATGGCTCCAAGCGAATCACAAAGACCCATTACAATAACCACTTTTCATCTTTTCATCATATTTTAATTACGAACTCTAATGGATGGACTTTTAAAAAACAAAAAAAATAACAGGATTCATTTAGAAACGTTATCTAAAAAGGTAATGACCAAGTGGTGTTAGTTCTCTCTTTTTCTCTTCCACCATCCATAATTCATGTGTTCATATTTTTCACTTACATTTTTCCGACATTGAGCAGAAGTAATGAAATGAAATGTACGCAGAAGCGAATGTTATAAATGATTTTATAATATGAGCTTCGATTCTCTCTTGTGCATTTCATTTTGATTGTTGCAAAAATAATGACAAATATATAATGACAAATATGCCGATATACCTAAATGTTCGAAAGACACAAGAAAGTGTTCAAATTACAGGCAGACTTTATTGAAACTGAAACAAGTTTTGTACGTATATGTATGTATGTATGTATGTTATACATAAATTCAATTCGATCTAAAGAAAAAGAAAAAAATAAAAACACGAAAAGAAGGAAAAGATTTATTAAACCAACAGGAAATAAGCAAAATCTTATAACTTCAGAAACGTGATATAGGGAATGATAGCAAATTCAAGATTTCCGGCAAAAAAAGAAACAAGAAAAATGGTTACAGTAAATATAGAACGTATATAAAAAAGAAAAGAGATCTCTGAAGTCAAATTATATAAAGAAGACTTTGAAACACTGAAATATTCAAAAATATTCCTTCACCAGTGCCAGCCAGTCTATGTGTGTTCTAGGTCAAGGTCTAGGTTTGATCATTTTTTGTTTTCTATTTGTATTCTTTTTAAAATATTATTTCTAAACACATTTTCTGATCAGTATTCGAAATATTTAAATAAACACAACTTTCGAGCAAATAGAACAACGCCAAGTACGAGAATAATTATCAACATCACATAGGTTACGCTATTTCTCTCTTCAACTTATGTATTTTATATAAAAATCTCCGTTTTTTTTTTTTACAAAAATATATGTTTTTTCAATACCGAAAAATGAGAGACCAGCATATAGTGAATCTGCTGCCGCTCTTCTCTTTATTTATTGTTTTTTTTTTTTTAACGGTGCACTCTCTGTCTTCGAAATTCAATAGAGAACTCCAGGCAGACAGGTGAAGAATTTTACATACAACATATGACAAAAAGGGAAAAGCCTGCTAAGTGAGAAAATACTTTATTTTGCAGCAATATTATAAATGAATAGATAACAATTTTTTACGTGCTTTTGTGGGGGAAATTTAGCCTTGGATACCTTGAATGTCTCTTAAGAGAATATATATTGAATATCCCAAATTATATCGTAAAGGAAGGATATGATGACAGCTGTGGATGATAGAAAGGAATTTTTGTCGTACAATGATAATACATTACAGGTTCATATCTACCATGTAGCTTGTAGGATTTAACTTTTTTGCCATTGCAGACGTACTACAGCCATGCAACTAACATTATGTCTGTCATGTTCTATCTTTTTGTTTGAATTTATATTAAACATAAGAGTTTCACGGTCAACGTTTAACAATCTATGGACGAAATAAAAAATATCTTCGCTTAGACTTTAGTCAAAACGTTTGTAAATGCTTCAGTTGCAACAAAAGGCATCGAAGGAAGGTACAAATGAAAGAACGGATAAAAACAAATAGTTGAAAATGTTTTATTTTAACCAAGTATTTGCATGCTTCATAAGATTTTTAATGGATTTTACAAACATAGTGGCCAACTCATTATAAACCTACTATTGACCTTTGCATGCAAAAGTCAAGATTTAGTTAACTTATTATTATCAAGTACTCATAAACATTCGCTTGTTCTATGAAATCGCTTCAATTTTATATCTATTGTGAATGAATGAGTCAAACTAACTGTTATAAACTTTAGAATATATTCAATGAAATTAATCTAGATTTTAAGATCAACGTTTCATTGAGTACTTCCGTGTGTTACAAGTGATTAAATTGAAGTATATTAGTCTTTCATTAGCAGTCTTATGAGTAATGAAAACTAATTCATTGTTTACTTTCGAACACCTATTCTTCAGGTGATTTTAAGGGATTGTAAAAGGTCAACTGAAAAAACACCTCAAATGTTCCATTTAATATTATTATGTTAAATTCATGACTTGCGTATAATATTAAGATCTAGGATTTATTTACCAAAAAAAGTTTATTTACATTAACAACAACAACAAATCACTTTTTATGCTTTTAAAATTTAACCAAGAGCGGACGAAGGACGTTGGAAGCACGTAGAAAAAATTCCTTTAAATATATTACGAAACTAATTAATTAATATGATTATAAAATAAATTATAATGAAATTATAAAATAAATAATAACTAATATAATAGAGCAAATTCACAAAAATGGCAAATTTTGGTTCAAAAATTTCATTTTCACTTAGCCAACTCTACTATTGTTATTCATTTCAACATTTGGGATAGGTCAAAAACCATAAAGCAATAATTTCCAAATGATTGTAAGGTATATTTAAATGAAGCTTCCATAGTATATTTGAAGAGTAATATAATACTTTTCGCTCTGTTCAATGATACTAAATAATTTTAATTTTTGTAAGAAATTTTTAATTAATTGCAATATTTTTAATTTAATGTCATACAACTCTACACAAATATCCCTCTATCTATTTATCTAATACATATTATATATATGCTAAGCACGTGTTATAACGCCATTGTACATTTTGATAACAAAGAAAAAATCTAATAAATGAATTTTCATCTAACAATCTTTTATTAAAGATATCCGGAATTTTGTATTTCTCACATTATTAAACTTTCAGATAAACATTTTTTGTATTTGAAAAATCCGGTAGCACTTACATATCATATCATTTTCATTTATGATTACAGTTTATCACGAGCCGTCTGGCAACTCAATGTACCGAAGTTTTTGCAAGAAAATTAAAAAAAAAACAAAATGTACTCATAGAGAGACAGAGAGAGAGCATTAAATGACGTACAGAAAAAGTCAAACAAAAAATAAACTGAAAAAAACATTTGTTTAAATTAATGAGATTAAGACGAAAGCAAAAGAAACATACAAGACAAATATGAAATGTCCGTAACTACACAAAAGCAATAATACCCATTTTCCACGAAAATCAATAGACCTGTAAAACAGACGACTGCAACGACATTAACAAAGTATTGATTTTTCCTCTTTCGAAGATACGCGTGATTAAATAAGTGAAATATACGAAAAGGAAAGAGAACCTAACATGAAAAATTGCAAAAAAAAAAACCTTTATCCGCACATAATAAAATGTATATTTTGATTCATACAAACTAATCACAAATATTGCAGACTTACCTTGTTCCATTAGTATTAAGAGATAAAAGCTTTACATTAGACACACTACACTGTAACTAACATTTTATTCACTTGTTTGTTAAGTTTAATTACCATATTATTTACAATCTTAGTAAATTTCACTATTCTTTTTTCTTTTTTGTTTTTAGTCCGGACAAAATTCAATAAAAGATACGGCAAGAAAAATTTCCTTCGTACACAACTGCTAGTTCTTTTACTTGTTATAAAAAAAAAACTAGGTGTACGTGACGAGAGAAACAATCATTCACAATATGGTCACCATAAAGCATTATTATTGCAAAAACAATGCTGTTCACTGTAAACTAACAACGCTACTGCTGCTTGCACTCAACTTAGGAAACGAAACGATAGCATAAATTGGCACATCTATAACAATTTCATACATTTTCACCATTTACATAACAATTTTTCCACAAAATCTTGTTAAAAGGTTACACTTCTTCATTTTTAAATGTAATGTTTCAAATTATTATCAAATATTAGCTGAATCTCAACAGCTCTTAAATATTTTTAGCTGCACCTTTACACTTTTGCAAAGAGTTCAGAGTTGTTGTGACATTAAACGAATTTTGGTTACTTCCACGAACATTGTTGAACTGATAATATCAGTCTTAACATGCACTTTACCAATAACTGTAACTGTTTCTCAGAAATACGTCGATGTGAAAAGAACAAACTGTATAAATAAATAATAAACATAAATTTACACAAATAATGTAAATAAATGTAATAATGCGTAAAATTTAAGATTTAACAAGATTTTAGTCATATCCTCTTTTTCTGATACTATCGCTAGTATTTCTTATCTCATTCTCTCTATGAACTAGCTAGTATCCAATCAATGCAACATGTGCATGCTTTGTAAAAACAAATATTTGCTATTATTATTATTCCACACGCCACGCTCGACATCGTTCCTTTGCTATTTAACGCCATCTTCTTAAAGCCAATTCTTGCATCAAAGCATTGCGCACAAATTTCTAACAACAGCGCCTAACCAAATCTCCTCCTGCGTTCAGTCGAAATATTTTCTGCATTTTTCTGGCGATCTTCTCTATTTTCTTTGACTCATTTTTTTTTTTTTTTTTTTTAAAATGCTTAATAGTTCATTTATCGGGATAATTATAAAGACTGTGAGCTTACATCAAACAAAGTAAAGTTGCGGTCAAAGAACAGGTATTCTGATTTAAAAAATTTGCCAAATCTGCAAGCGTTATTGACGTGAATGCTCCAAAAATGTTTCGTAGTTGAATGTCAAGTCTCGGTTGGTTGAAGCGTTGAAACAGACTAAAGCCTCTATCACCATGTATATGTAAAATAAGTAGACAAACATTGAGGACCGAGCATTCATAAAAAAAAAATCTGTATGTAAAGTACAACTCTCAGCAAAGGATAACTGTGCTTTAAAAAAGTTTAAAAAAACATATTCATTCAACATATTAACAAAATTTTGAATAATCAAAATTGTGAAATGAAAAATGTCATTCTTAGTTTCCAAAGAATACAGATTTCTAGTTATGATTTGTTTCTAATTATTTGAAATAAAAAGAAAATGTACGCAATTTAATGACGGGAAGAGCAAACGAGGTATACAATTTAAAAACAAGGATAATAAAAGTGATATAAGACACAGTTCCGTAGTTACTTCACGCATGCAAACATTCCGATGGTTAGCTCTTTACATAAAACACTTTTATAACAAATAAAGCAGAGTGCAAAATTTTATTTTGATTTACAAAATTTTGCCTTAATAATTAATTATTCTTTATTTAAAATGGCGGCATACTTGTTTTCTTATCATGTAAGCAATAGTAGAAATTTCCGATTAGAATATTAATAATTGCTCAATAAAATTTTGTTTATTTTTTTCGTCTAATTCAGATATGTTATCTCGCAAGCATGTTTACTTTGAAGTACAAATTTACTTGCGAGCTGACATACCTAGATTAAATAAAATAATTTTTAAACATATATTTCATTCCTAACACAGAAATAAACGAAATAAATAAGTTTAAGGAATTGATTTTTCAATTTAAACATATTTTCTTTCATTATTTTCAATTTTCATCTAATTCAGATATGTTAGCACGCGAGTACATTTACATTGAAGCAACAATTTACTCGCGTGCTAACATACCTGAATTAGATGAAACTAAATGTGCGAAAACGGAGTGTTCAGTTTGTAGTCTAAAATTTCTTATCCTAAAATTATATAAATCATTGTTTTCTGCTCATACAATTAATGAATTCATTTCTACAATTTTAACATTTCAGTTCATTTCCACTTGTTTCGAAATTCAAATAAGTCCCTGTTAAACTGTAAGCTTCAACATATTGAGCACACGCTAATTCACAGAAACAAATGTTAATAAATATGATTTCGCTTTTGGTATATGGGGATGAAATATTAGTTCGTTTATTTACTTGAAAAGAAGAGATAATGTTGCTGAATTTTATCTAACATTTTTAATTGTTGTAATCTATTTATCTAAAGCGTTTTTTGTAAGCATAATAAGTATGTTACGTTGGTTTTCTTGCTGCTGATAACAGATAAATGCTTTCAATGACAACGATTCTTTCTTTTCCTTAGAAAATATGAAATTTGTCATAAGCATAACAACCAATGCAAAATGTTGATGAAATAGTCCCATTATTTGAGTAATAAAAAAAGACGAACAAATAAAGGAAGATAGAAAAGTAAACAAAAACAAACGCTAAAGGATGTAATAATTAGTAGTAAGAAAAGCAATTAAAAAAAAAGTACAAGAAAACTTCTAATTATAAAATTGGTTTTCAATTTCGCTCAATTTGTAAAAAGCAACAGACCGACTTTAAACACTAGACAAAAGAAGACGAGAAATAAAATAAAATATAAATAATTTGTTTTTTAGAAACGTCTAAAGGGGCTTGTTTTCTAGCAATATTATTTTGGGGCCGCCTGCCAAGCTTCTGGAAAGATAATTTTTGCTATTTTTGTTATTTTTTATTTTCTCTTCAATGTTGAGCGCAGCACTATACGTACAGAGTCAAACTGATTTAGAACATTTATATTCAGCAAAATATACAACCACCGACAGAGGCTGATGATGCGTAATGAGAGTGAAACAGAATACTTTCTTTAGGTTAATACCAACAAATAAGAAGAAAAGCGATAAAAAAAAATTAAACAGTGAGTCTTTGACGTTAATTTGAATTAATAATTTTCATATGAATGACATCGCTGAATCATGGCCATTTTCAAATTAGGACGTTGTATCAGAAATGATTGGCATATGTTAGTGTACCAAAATTCGTTAAGATAATTCAAAAATTTGTGATCCATATTTTGAGCGAAAGAATATATGGATAGATATCACAGACAGGCAGAAACATAGATACAGATAATCCTAACTAAATCTAGAAAATGATATTAAACTGCATTTGATTTGGTGTATTAAAATATGGGTCTATCTCAAGTCCTTCCAGCAGCTGCATGTATTAAGATACAGTCAAGTGGTGCACTGTGCAAAAAAATATGTAAATTAATTCAATGGTTAAAAACAAAGAAAAGTTTATTTTGAATTCAATAAAATATATATTGCATGACTTTATGACTTTATTTATTTATAAATGTTAATGTTAATGTAAATACACATACAACGTTCGTGTTATTTTGCAAAATATTTAACCCTTTACTTACTTAAAGGGTCATTAAAAATGGAAATTATATATATATATATATATATAATTACAATCAGATAATCAACGGAAACCCTTTTAAAACTTCAACACCTTTGTTGAAATTTGTGGATATAAATCCTAGAATATGTAATCGAAATTTGGATCCATAGAAAGCAGAAGAGTTAACACAAAATTCATTCATAACGATAATGTGTGTTTGACAAAAAGTTTCTCTTTACATTAAAGTTTTCATTCCTGCTTAGCAACGCTGCGTGTATTGGCTTCATTATGACTTCAATTACATTTTAAAATTCAGTTTATTGTTGTCTCTTGAAAAGAAATGGCGTATAGTAGTGCTCGTCCAATTTATAAACTTTCACCAAATAATCTTATCAAAGAATTACATTCTTTTACAAATGATTCAAATAAATATCGTTCCAAATCTTGTAATCCTCCTAAAAATTCTGCATTTTGTACTAGTAAAACACGGCATGTACCACCATTTTCCATTCAGACTCAACAAAAGAATACAATCGCAGTAAAGGGTCCTCTGCAATCTATACAACAAAGGGCTGTAAATGGCGAAACTATGAACAGTAACAGTAAGTTTCGAATTGAAGTTTTTGTGTCGTTTTTGATACAAGTTGATTTTTATTCTTTATAGATCCTAAATTAATTGGAGAGGACGACAGGTCATTGCTAAATATTAATAAAGTGCCTTTAAATAAACACTTTCGTAAAACTTCGTTTCGCTTGTATTTTGATCGTGCCGATCTACCCATTAAAATGGAATATATGTGTGGAGGTGATAAAATTGGTTGGACAGTAAGTTGAAGCATTCAAAATGAATTCAAAGATTAGTGCTAAGCTAAGCTGAAGCATTCAAAATTAATTCAAAGATTAGTTCTAAACGAAGTGAATTGAATATAAACTAAAAAAAATAAGGAAGTAGCAAAAAAAAAAAAAAGACAAGGACCATAGTAGAAGGTCCTATGAGATGTAAATTTTTTAAATTATTTTATCATTTAATTTTTAAAGAGCGTAGGATAGTTATGGTAGCTTCGAAAGTTTAATATAATAGATAGATGATCATTTTAAGCACTCACCAATTTAAGTTACTTTTGTGGATATATTAACCGGTCCATCGATAACACTACGCTTTTGGAGTGGTGTTAATAAATATTCCGATCGACAACTGTTACACTTTTTTGATGAATTTATATAACTTGCAGAGACCGTAAAAGAGGAATTGGTAGTGAGATCTTTAGAAAAAAAAAGTCCTGTATTTTTGCATACTCCTTCGTACAAATATTTTAATCTAATGGATTACTTTAACACGCCATTAAGCTGTTGACGCAATAAAGCCAGACTTCCCATGCCTGGAGGACAAAAAAAAAATGGAAGCAAAATGCGGCTTCATTGTGTTCGTTTAAACTTTTTCCCATATCTTGGAATTTGTGGAAAGGCAAACGCGGCTTCATTGTGTCAGCAGCCTTAGCGAACTGACCATAAATTTCTTTTAAATTTATATTTGTTTGGAATATATACGGAGTTAATTAGATTTTAGAAGTTCTATTTTTTTTATCCATTTCCCAGTCAATTATATTACATACGCTAAGAATCGTTTTGTTTGAGTTTTCTAAATCATTTAGATTAGATTCTTGATTTTCAAAAAAAAATTTTTTTTTTTTTTTTTTTTTTTTTGGTAACAGATTTTGATCCGGATTAGACCTATAGGAAGTTAGGCCTATTTATTCATGGGCTTGTAAGCTCTTGTTGGTTGATGAGTTTTCTTTGCTTTCTAACTGTTTGCTTCTGTGTTGATATATTGATGATGTGATCTAGATTTTTTTTGACTATACTAAGAGACGTTCAGGCACACTGTTCATACTAACGTTCAGACTAAAAGAATAATCTTAAGTTTTGGCTCTTTAGAAATTACAAGGACTACAAGATTAAACAATTTATATAAAATTTGAACTATACAAGAAGAAAAAGGATGATTAGAATGGCTGATTTTAGAAAGCGAAGTAAGCAGTGCTTTGCGATGAGTTTTGTTTCGAGTGTAAACTGTTATAAATATTGAAGATATCGAAAGCTTGTCTGATGTTTCTTTAGAGATGATGGAGACATGAGGCTACATAATAAGTACGGGAACTATGATTAATGGTGAAGCGTAGACCAAAAAAAAAATTGAGAGCACTTCAGGTAAAGCTTTTTAACAATGACAATTGAAGTGATTTGATGTCATTACAACGAATTAAGAATCTTGCGGACTCTGTCTAAGATCTTTTTTGACTTTTTTACTTTTATCAACGAACTAGGATTCTTGAAGAGTTGGAGGAAGGTCTTTTTAATTTTTTACTTTTATGAACAAACCATGATTCTTGAAAAGTCCGTCTAAGATCTTTTTTGACTTTTTTACTTTTATCAACAAATTATGATTGTTGAAAAGTTGGTTTAAAATCTTTTTGACTTCTTGGTTTTTATGGACGAACCCTGATTCTTGTAGAGTTGATCTCTGATAGTTTTTGTAACTTTTTATTTTTGTATCATAGAAATGTGCTACGCATTGCTGCTGTTACCACTACAGCAATTAGGCGAACATATAATAGAATATTTTTCTAGACACACACACAGACACACACACACATACACATACACACACACGTATTGCATTTCTTAACTTAAAGTGTGAAATGGTTTCGTGTACAAGAAGAAAATGCAACGTCAAAATTGTTATAGTCGTTCTTGGCAAATGATTACCATCTACCACTACATATAAATGAATGGTTTGCATGTTCCATTTAATAGCATGCATATGCATATGTTTCCAGATTGACATCGAAAAACTTGATTACAGTTTTTATTTGCCTCTATTCTTTGATGGCCTATCAGAGACAGAGCATCCCTATAAAACATATGCACGTCAGGGTGTATATGATTTGCTAATAGCGGGTGGCGAAAAAATCCCCCCAGTTATACCCCAACTAATACTACCGTTGAAAAGTAAGTAAAATGTAAACTTTGTTAAATTGGGCCATTAAAAAAGAAAAAAAAAAGAAAAGAAATACAATAAAAACTAAAATTTTATAAGCTAATGAACTTTTAACTGAAATGAAACAAGTAAGTAAACATGCAATTATTTAGAAGTTTTTTGCTTTCTATTTTTTTTTTTTTTAGGCGCTCTTAACACCAGAAATTTGGAGGTGATTTGTACCACCTTGAAGATTATACAACAATTAGTTTTATCATCGGATTCGGTTGGTCCGGCATTAGTACCTTTCTATCGGCAATTGTTACCGATGTTTAATGCTTATAAAGTAAAAAATTGTAAGTAAAATTGTCTCCCTTTAAAGCTTGAAAGGAGTTGAAATTTAAAAATATTTGAAGCTTATAATGATATTTTCTTTTTTTTTTTTTAGTAAATTGTGGCGATGAAATTGATTACTCGCAAAAGAATAATCTAAACGTTGGCGATTTAATTGATGAAACATTGCAAGTATTAGAATTACATGGCGGTGAAGATGCTTTCATTAATATTAAATACATGGTACCTACTTATGAATCCTGTTATTTGAATTAAGATTACTTAAAAAAAAAAAAAAAAAAAATTGTTGATGTAAAATTTATATTTAAACAAACTATACCTATTACGTATGCAAGTT
>KK351392.1:0-15454 GCA_000671755.1 Glossina brevipalpis | reverse complement strand
TTTTTTCATCTTTCATGAGTATACACACACGATGTAGTGTTTGTTAGAGATAATTAAAGAGAGATGCCCTAAATTTAGCCTACTTCCTATCTTCTTTTTTCTTATCATTTTTTTTTTTTGTGTTCAGTTAGTCATGTATTTGCAAAAAAATTCTCTCAGCTACAAAAAGAGATCAATAGAACTCAAATATATTACAAGCTTTGATTAAATAATTTATAAATTATAAATAAGAATGCAATTAAATTTAAGAAAAGAAATCAAAAGAGGTAAGAGGAATGTAGAGAGACGAGTACTTGACATAGATATACCGACTGCCAACTAATTGGCACATTATTGGGTAACATACACAAAAGCCAAAATATTTAAAAGAATTTCTATACCACTATACTAATCTTACGTATTTAATGAAACGCTAAGCGCTAAATTATAATTCTTTAGTTTTTAATTCGATGTATGTTTCCAGCTTTGCAAAGGGGAGGGAGGGTAAAGCTAGCTTTCAAAATAGATACCTTTGCTTTGTGAGGAAATTTGAAATTTCTCATAATAACAACATGAAGATAAAAAAATAAATTATCAGAGCAGAAGAAGAAATGAGGTACTTCGAGAAATTTTTAAATATCTCATCTGAAGTACTTTTTTCTCAACCGTATTAAATGACTTAATAAATCTCCGTTCTAAGTAAAAAAGACAAATAATTTTTTAGAAATTCACTTTTTTTTAACATGCTCTCCTTCAAGAGTGATATATGCAGCAATCCAACGCTTCTCCACCTTTTCGATGCGTTTTTCATAGAACGATTTGTTTTTGCTCTCTTTCCTCAATTTCGGCATTAACTTCTTTATTTGAGCCAAGCTTCTTTCCCTGCAGTAACTTTTCATTTGAGCGAAGCCTACTGCAGCAGCTGTTCGATGTCTACAACAATCCAGTAGTCACTGGGAGCTGGGGACCTGAAGATTGCAGTAGCTGAAGAACCAATTCGAACCGCAATTTATTCAATTTAACCATTGTTTTTCATGACTTTCGACACGAGGTAAAATCTTGATGAAACAACACTTTTTTTCTTTTGCATGTAAGGCCGTTTTTCGATGCCATGTAATCGTTCGCTATCGATAGTTTTACCTTCCTCAAGATAGTCGATGGACAAAGTATATATATATTTAAGGAAATGTTGTAACCAATCAGTTTTTTTTAGAATATATTTGAGAATGTAACCGAATAATCCGAGTAATTCCATTGAAAAAATACAGCATAATTTCGGAAAATGTCTTAGACTTAAAAATTGGTTCTGAATCGTTCAATACAATCAAAGATGTGTCTACACTGAAAGTTTTATGTCAATGTATATAAAAGCTTGGGGTGTTTAAAAAATCGAATTTCTTGCATACTACTATTTTGAGGCCTCAATACTTTGCATATAGTTATGTAAAACAAAATCTATTTTCTATTTTTTAGTCGACGAAAATAAAAATTTATTTAAACAATTTTTTTTCGTTTTTAGTGTATTATGTGTACAGTTCGAATTATCTATTTTCCAAAACTTTCATTCTGTTAATATCTGCGGGTGCTCCATTATTAGAAGGACTCTTCCCAGTTAATCTTGTACGGTCCATTTTGTGTGTTTGTAAACCTTCTAATGTATCAAGTTAGTATTAATAATAATTAGTTGCTAACAATTGCCTCAGCGATGCGAGGATCCGTCTTAGCTGAAGAAAGGCACTTTTTTGTATTTCTTGAAAGAGAAAGTGATATAAGATATAAATACTTGTTTACGATTTGAATGAAAAACTGAAATGAAATGCTTCCATATAAAATCTTATATTTTTAAATGAATTTGAATTGAGGAACATTTTCGGTTAAAAAGATGATGCCAATAAGTTAATAATGAAAAAAGTTGCTTTTTAAGAAATGAAAATTAACTATAACATTTAGTTTAAATATTGAATATTTTTTAATTTTTTTTGCAACAAATGCTTGAACTTCTGCATCATAAACAATTGAAGCATAGATAAGAAAATGTACGCTTTTAGTAGCTTTTTCTAATGATAACGCGGATTCTAAAGCATTCCGTCGACTATTAGAAATACATACGATACAAATCTAATAATAATATATTATTCAAAACATAAAAATTATAATAACAAAAATCTTTTAAATATTTTTCATCATAATTTTTTTAATCTTTCTTGGCAATTAGCCTGAAAGTCAAAATAAATGCGTTATTAAATGTTATCTGTTATCGATACAAGTATACATCGATATCGATACAGCTGAAGTGAATGATTATCAAATAACTGCTTATCGCAAATACAGTTAATCTGATATTTTACGAACTAAAGTAGCAAATGTAGACGCGGAATTAGATTCATAGAGTTTCGCTAATTTTTGTAAACGCGGTAATCATTGTTTCAACATATTTTTGTTTGTCGATGGTTGCTTGCCACACGGAAGACGCAAGTTGAATTGCATATTTGCGTAGTGTTTTCGAAGAGAGAAAAGGAAAATTTTTATTAAACGAAGATAATTTCTTAAAGGAGTCTATTATTCCCGCATATTAAAATTTTATACTTGAAACGTTATTCTTGGTACGATTTTATAAAATTTATGTAAGTAAACAATTTCTTTTCTATAATTTATAATTTAAATGTAAGTAAAACGAAAGGTAAAATAAAAATAAATTAGTATTAAAAAAAAAAACAAACTTTTCAGGTATATATTGCAAAGAAAGCAAAACGATAAAAAAAGATAATCGAGAAGGCCGCTACCATAAATTCAATACAATATATCGGTTATAATTACAACATAAAATAAACGAATGCAAGATGAGTTCCTATTCGCATGCCGATCCCATCGCCTTGAGTTTCAATGAGACATGTCTTCGTATGTCGGATATACAGTTATTGCAGGGACCGCATTGGTTAAATGATCAAATTATATCTTTTTATTATGAGTATCTGGAGCGTGTGAAATACAAAAATAATCCCGATTTGCTGTTTGTGCCGCCAGAGGTGGCACAATGTATGAAATTAACTGATGATGGCGAATTGGAAACATTGTTTAATCAATTGGAAGCACCCAAGAAACCATTTATATTTTTCGTTTTAAATGATAATGAAAGCACACATGCTGGTGGTACGCATTGGTCTCTTTTAGTGTTTTCAAGACCGGAGAAGACTTTCTTTCATTTCGATAGTTGGGGTAATAGCAACACTCAGGCTTCCCAACAATTTGTGCATCGCATTAAAGACGCCTTAAATTGTCGTAATTGCCATATGAAGACAATACGATGCCTTCAACAAGCCAATGGTTATGATTGTGGTATTCATGTCATTTGCATGACCGATAATATTGCGGATAATGTCAATCGTTACGAATGTGTGGAAGGTGTAGGACCATTACATCACGATATAATCAGTGCAAAACGATCAGATTTACTCAAATTAATACAGTCGCTGGGCGGCAAAATTTAAAATTTTTAAGTTTGCTAATCATTTTTCGTATTTATCGCTATTACTCACTACCTCTTAATACACAAACTCACTACTCGCACCATGTTCTGCTTTTTCATTTTTTTTTTTTTCTGTAATTTTTTTTCTTTTTTTCTTTTTTTTACCAGACTCATGTTGATGTATGTGGTTTAGCATTTATATTCCATTTTATATAAATATCACCGGAAATTTCTTAAGGGATAGAAGAGAACTGAAACACTCACTCAAACTTCATCAAACTCTAAAAAGAGAAAACGAAATGTATTTCTTTAAAAAAGAAAAAGTTTATCATTCACATAACCTATGGGGTAGTAGCCTACTACTTCAAATTAATATGAAAAAAGAAAATTTTTCATTTACTTTTTGTTCGCTTATATAAAACTCATGCTTAAATTTATGAATTATTTAATTTATTTTCAATTATTATTCTTGCTTTTTTCTTATGATATTGATATGATATTTTAAAAGCAATGAATTTAATTTTCTAGAGTTACGTTTTCTTTCTTATGCATACTTAGAGCTTTTTCAAAAGAATTTTTTTTTCATATTATTAAAAATATTAGTATCCACCACCCCGTATAAGAACATACAATTACATACATACATACAATTACCATCGTATTAATATTTAATCATTTAAGTCTGTTGATTATCCGTTGCCGTAAAATCTCAAATGATTCGATACTTTGTTACATATATATATATATATATACATAGATATAAGTTTAGATGTGTGTTTTTTTTGTTGTTTAGATTACATTTTCAAATGGATTAAAAACATTGTAATAATAGCTAAAAGACTGATGCAATGTAAATATCTGATGAATATAATTTTAATTTGTTCCCTTAGCCACACACACACATACATATAGGTATTATTAAAAACCCAGGTGGTGGTTATACAAAATTCGTCTTCGGATGAATATAAACAAACTCTCTTCTCATTTTTTCAAGTTTAATTAAAAAGTATATACATATATAAATGAAGTAAATTTTGAAATCTTTAATATGATAGACTCACATACATAAATACATACATACAATATAGAAATATATGTGTGATAAATATATATAACTTCTACATATATATATATATATATATCTATATTTACACATATATTTGTATATACATATATGTATAATATCAGCTTCATTTTAAATGAAATAAAACAATCATAAATACATACTTATATTATTATTATTTATTTTTCGAGATTTCATGTAACTGATGAAATGATGATGAAACGCTGTAGGACCGATTCTTTTTTTCTTTAGTTAATCCTGTTCGACGGTTCATTGACTTGCGTTTGTCACGACATCGATTTTGCTTATGTTTTCATTTCAGAGCTTAAAGTTAGGAAAACTTAAAGGTTTTCTTAGGTTTGGTATCTTTATTAAATGAAGTATCCTTTAATACTCGATAAAAGGATCTTCGGCGTTTTGTTGTTGCAGTCAATGTTTTTAAACTTGAAACGTATCATGAAGATGGACAATAATTGTTTTCGAAATATTTCAATATATAGTATATCTCTGATTAATCACTGAAAGATCTTATTAAAAATGTTCAGTTTTGATGCTTGAAAGTTGAGTTGAAGAAAGTAGCGTAGTGCATCATTTTATCAATGAGAAAAATGTTGCCGGAAAATGTCAGAAGTTTACTAATAATCCTTTACAGCTAAGTATACAAATAATTGATTATACCATCTTCATCTTAACAGCAAAGTGGTCAACTAAATATGAAAGCATTTCACAGTGATTATAGCCAATTAAACTAATTAATAAAAAAGCAATAAAAAAGGAAGCATAATTATGATTTATGCTATGGTAGTGTTATATATATATATATATCTGAAGTATAAATTAATAGATCCTGAATCGCTCCATAAACGTGTACGTATTTATGAAGTGGAATAGACCTAAGTGTGATCTAAATTTGGTACCGTTAATTTTTATGCCAAATTACTCAATAGGAACTCACTCAATTTCATTATAAAATATTAAAAATTTCACCTTTTTGCCGTGTAATGGCTTACTTTTCAGGAGAACACTTATGTGAGATGATTTCCAAAAAGTAGAGTTACTTGCCCTAGATTCCTAGGTACCATACATTGGTATCTTAAGTTGCTCTTAGGGATACATTTTTATCATGATTTATTACAATTTAACTGTTTTGACTATATAAAGGTTTATTGTTTCCATAAGAAAGGAATTGGAAGATAGTTCAAAAAATGGTATCAAACCGATTCAAATTTTTCACATTTATTTTATATATTAAAATGCTAGTTGTGCCACCGAATTCTATTATATACGAGATCTTTTTGAATGTGGCCTTATGTGAGGAATGGTTCGTAAAAATGGTCCGATTTGATCCATTTGCAATATCGTTCGTCCTTGGGCCAAAGCAGGTAAATATAACGAATATCTCTTTAGGTTGAAAAACTATGTGGATTAGAATACAATAAATCGAGTCCGAAAATGATTCCAAATGATTCGATATAACAAATGATGAATCTATCTTAAGCTTTTGTGGATGTTGCGTCCACTCGTATGAAGTTATAAGAGGATGCACCACAAAACCAAAAAGGGAACAGAACAAACTACTAAAGCGTAGTTTTTATTTCTTAACATGAAATACGGATTTGAAGCTTGTTATGAATTTGAACATAATAATAGTAATGATTAGGCGAAAGCAGTGAAGTGAAAGTAGTGAAAAAAAAAAAAATTCGTTCGCTTACTTAACATATTCTTTTTCATTCTTTCCATTATTTTGAGTACAATCTGAGAAGCAAGCAGCCCCTCAACATAGTCACTGATTACTAAGGAATACAAAACCAAATAACTGTGTTACTACATTTAAACTTATTTCGAGATTTCATTTCAATAAAGTAAGCCATGCGTCTATTTTTTTCGTTGAAATATTAGCTTAGGAAATATTTTTATTATTGTAATTTGTAAAATTTTAAATTATACATAAATTTGTTTGTTTGAATTCGGATTTAATAGAAAAACATTTACATTAAAAGTACCATCTATCGTCTAAACATTTATTTCTGGTCGCACCCAACCACCAAAAGCCTTTTCTAATTCTTCAGCTACTGCCAAACATAGACGATCCTGATTAAAATTAGCGATTATTTGTACACCAATCGGTAATCCTTCTTTACCTAACCGACCTAGTGGCACTGAAGTGACTGGGAATCCTAAAATATTAATTATTCCTGCGTAGGAAAAGTCCAAAGGTCGGAATATGGGTTCCATGTGGTAGGGAGCTACGGTGGGATGTGTGGGATAGATAAGAATACCATCATTGCCGAGCATATTTTCCATATCTGTTCTTAATTTGTTACGCTTTTCGACTAATTCATGATATTTACGTGAACCATATGGCGATTGGGTTTTCTCCACTATAGCGGTAAGTAAACTAACGAAAGTATGTTGACCTCCAAAAGGTAATTTCAGCATTTCTATATAAGGATTTATAGGAGTTTCTAGATTGCCTAATAGATGAACATATTGATAGCCGGAGTCATTTTTCATATTAGCAAACCACATATCAGCCGAATCACGGAATTCGCTTAATTGGATTTTTTCTACGGGCACTTGAAATTTTGTTTTCAAATGCTTTACCACTCGATTAATGCCATCAATTATATCTTTATCGACTGACGACACGTTACGACCGCCGCCGTCGTTCTCTTGATAAAAATATTTTAGACAGCATAAATTAACGGGTTCATCCAGATTTAAGAGATCGGCTTTCTCTCCAGCTATTATTTTTAACATGGGTCTTAGATCTTCAGCGTGGCGTACAATTGGACCTATGCTTAAAAAGGAATCTTGTTCTTCCGTGAAGGCATACGGAAATTGACCTTTATTCGAAATCACATGTTTGCTGGGCTTATGACCAAAGACACCGTTGAAAAAAGCCGGCATACGTATAGAACCGCCCATGTCCGATCCGAGACCGAAAGGTGAAGCAGCAGCGGCCTGTATACAACCCTCACCGCCACTTGAACCTCCAACGATGCGACTGCTATCATACGGATTAACAGTACGACCGTGCACAAGATTATTACTTTCCCACCACATACAAACCTCCGAGACATTGGTCAAAGCGAATGGTATAGCTCCCGCTTTACGCATTAAAGCAATTGCATCGGCATCCTCTGAAGCACGATGATTACGTCTCCTATATAAACCGGACGTGTTTAGCATATCTTAAGAAAAAAAACAAAAAATAAATAAAAAAATGAAAAGTTTTTCAATTGAGAAATGAATATTCACCCACCTTTAACTTGTATGCAATCTTTCGTAGAAATAGCTACACCTAGAAATGGTTTTTCTTCTGCCAACTCCTCTTCAGTATATTTGCAGGATTTGATCAAATCATCTGCAGCTTTGGCCTCCAACAAAGCATCTTTGAAACGTTCATCAACCATACAATTCAAAAAGGGATTTACGTAATGTATGCGTTCAATGAACGCATTCATAACTTGGACGCTAGAGAGCTAATACAACCCAAACATAGAAAGAGTATGTTCCTACGTTATCAAATTTTATAGTTAAAAAAAACTTACTTCTTGTTTCCGTATTTTTCTAGCCAAAGACGAAGCCGATTCTAATAATATTGGATCTGAAATGGCCGGCATTTTATCACCCTTCGTTCCATGAACCAAACGAAAACCCAACCGCACGATTTTTCTACAAATGTGAGAAATCAAATTGCTAATCGTCATGAAAACTGTAGATGTCCGCGAATCTTTTGATGAACGATTTGCTCCTTTGATTTCGTCGCAGTTAGAAGGCATATATATTTTTAAAATATTATCGCGAAATATTTGCCCTATTTTCGTCTTTATTTCAATTTTTTTATCGCCATTAACGTTTGTTTGCGTGTATCCATTTTGTGACCTTAAAGAGATTGTAAATGAATAATTGTAAAAATTTATATTTTGATTTTCTTTTTTTTTTTTGGCAAATTTTTTGAAGCTATGACTACTTAGTAATTGAGTCCTCTCAAAAAAATAAAATCCTGTGTTTATATAATGGATATGTTACTACACATCTCCCTATGTTCCGTTACTCTAGCAACTAATATGTTTATAATTATATTCATATAGATTTCCAATACAAATCTTTCAAAACTTTAGTTTTTTTAATGATTGGTGCCTGGTCATATAGCAACTTGTAGTTCTGACCCTTTGTGTCCCCAAACTCACATGTAGGAGGAGCTAATTCAATATATTGGCAGAGAAAAATAATGAATTTTAGAAAGCACTCTCCAGATCGTTTCAATTCTTTTGCCAATGGAAGCAATGAAATATATTAGTTTGGGGAAAATGTAATCCGTCCAATCTTATAAGAACTTCAGGACTTCATTTAACATTTCGAATTGGAAAATAATGGATTACCTTTTCCCCAACCTAATATAAACAAACCATTTTTGTTTCCTCAGATTAAATATCGGAACGAACGAAAAGTTCATAAGAAAAAGATGATGGAATTTCTCAGCATTTCTTTGCTTTTTTCAAACTTTTGACTCCGAAAAAACGACCAATCAAACTTTTCTCGTCGTTGTTATCTTGTTAAACATTCCAGCTGATTTCAATTGGCTGACCGATGAAAACAAGATTTTTTTGAACGGATATAGAGATCATTGAAATATTTCGTAAAGCAACTTACCTATGAACACACTTTATGGCTTGTTGAGATCTTAACAATTGCTGAACATATATGCTACGAAATAAGTACGTATTGCGAGACAACATATTAAACATCCGCACTGTTTAATTTGCCTAATGAATCTTTATGGTTCATGCGGACCACTTCCCACCGCAGAGATTTTTAGAAATTTGAATTTTTTTTGAGAAAAGTCTAAAAATAATAAATAAATATTTATTTAATATAGAAAAGGAGATGATATTCAACAAAATGAAAAGCTGGTAAATGCCTCGCCTGTTCAATTTTCTCGAGCAGGTATTTAGGTCAACGTAATTTAAATAAAATAACAGTTCCTTTCGCGTTCAATATGATATATTTTTCTTATAAACGACATGCGGGAAGACTTGCGGGAAAACATGTCAACGTGCGCCGAGTTTTTTTGGCGACAAAAAATATACAGCATTGCCACCAGCCCTATAGAACAATTGAAGATTAATAATTTTGTTTATTTGAAAACCAGGATTCAGCTATTCAAGAATTACGCGCTTAACCTAAGCTTGTTTAATGGATTAGCTAGTATTGTAAGGTGAGCACATTGAGGTCGTGAAAATAGTCATTCCCGTAATTAATAAGAATGTGAAATAATTTGTATTCGATGCGGATTGATGAATCCAATAATATCCCGCGGTATCGATGATTTATCGCTTCGTATGTGCGATATATTTCGAAAAATATATTTATGTGATCACTCAGTACTTCAAAGACAGTTGCGCAAATTAAAAATCAATTTTAGCCGAGACTCTCTTCTCTATATATGTGGTTTTGGTAATCCTGGCGAAACAGTCGATTTAGTTTGGCCCGATCTGAATATTTTGCTTAGCTTAAGAAAAAAGCCGCAGCTAAGTTGAAAGCTGTACAATTTTGAGATTTCCAGAAGAAGTTGAAAATTAACCATTTTTTTTGTTAATTATAGTTCGTAACCTATATGGCTGGACTAGTCAAATCTAGATTTTTTCTCCAAAAAGCACTTAAGAAGGTACTGATGGTTGTCAAAAATTGTTTACGATAAAATCAACCTACTCGTAATATTTGAAGCATCTATTAACAAATTACACGGGGTTTTACACTTTACTTATTGCTAAAAGGAGACAAAATATACTCTACGGGAAATAAGATATGAATCATTTTTCGATTCCCTTTATAGAACTTTATTACGTTTTGAACGATAAAAGTTTCTGAATGGATTCAATCATATCGACAGGTACTTCTCGTTAAAGTTTTTCAAAAATCAAAAAAAAAAAAAATTGAGGGGAAAACCCGAACCTGGACGTATATAGTTTGGTTTCAAATCCATGGATGAAATATTTAATAAGTTTCCGCTCTTACAGCGATTTTTAATAGTTTGGAATAGGAACGTTGGCGACCGATCTCAATGTGAGAACGATTTTTTTAACTGATTTCATTTTAAAAAGCTTTCCTTGTCATGCTTGTTAATATAAGCAGCAGGGGTCTTGAATTTGTATCCCTCCCAATAAAGTAATAAATGCACCAACTTTTTTTAGAATTGGAATATTAGCTCAGAAACCCTTCTTATTATTATTATTATTATTATTATTATTATTATTATTATTATTATTATTAATTATACATTAAATTATATATAAATATCTAAATGTTTATGGTATCTTTGCGTTTGTATAACATTAAATACTTGTTTAATATAAAAAGATCTACAAAATATACGATATATCCCTTATTACATTTCTTCCTTTAAATGCTTATTTCTGGTCGCGCCCAACCACCAAATGCTTTTTCTAATTCTTCGGCCACTGCTAAACACAAACGATCTTGATTGCAATTAGCAATTATTTGTACACCAATCGGTAATCCTTCTTTACCCAAACGACCTAGTGGCACCGAAGTGGCTGGAAAGCCTAAAACATTAACAATACCGGTGTACGAAAAATTAATAGCTCGGAACAGCGGTTCTATGTGGTAAGGAGCTACGGTGGGATGAGTGGGATAAATAAGAACACCATTGTTCCCAAGTAATTCTTCCATTTCGGCTCTTAATTTGTTACGTTTTTTTACTAAATGATGATATTTCGGTGAACCATATTGACATTGAGCTTTATCCAGCATGGCAGTAAGTAAACCGATAAACGTATGTTTGGCACCAAAAAACCATTTAAGCATCTCTGTGTAAGGATTTATTGAGGTTTTTAGGTTACCTAATTGACGTTCAAAACCATAGCCGGAATCATCTTTCATATTTGCGAACCACAAAGCAGCCGATTGACGAAATTCTTCTATTTGTATTTGCTTTACAGGTACATTAAATTTTGTTTTCAAATGCTTTACAATACGATGAATACCGTCCACAATGTCCTCATCGACTTGCGAGACGTAACGACCACCGCCATCATTCTCTTGATAAAAGTATTTTAATTGACTTAAATCAACAGGTTCGTCTAAATTTAAAGTTTTGGCGTTTTCTCCAGCTATTATCTTTAAAATAGGTTTTAAGTCTTCAGCATGGCGAACTAAAGGTCCTGTACCTAAAAATGAATTCTGTTCTTCGGTGAAAGGTTGCGGAAATTGTCCTTTATTGGAAACCACGTTTTTACTGGGCTTATGACCGAAGACACCATTGAAAAAAGCAGGCATACGTATAGAACCTCCTATGTCTGATCCCAAACCGAAAGGTGAAGCGGCAGCTCCCTGTATACAGCCCTCGCCACCGCTTGATCCTCCGACAATTCGATTAGCATCGTAAGGATTGCGTGTACGTCCATGCACGATGTTATTGCTTTCCCACCACATACAAACCTCCGATACATTCGTTAAAGCGAATGGTATTGCTCCTGCCTTACGCATCAAAGCAATAGCATCGGCATCCTCTGAGGCACGATAATCACGTCTACTATATAAACCGGATGTGTGTAACATACCTTAAGAAAAAATAGAATAAAAATTAAATCCTGAGTTATATTAGAATATTTTTCGCCTTTTTTTTTTGTTACCTTTAACGGCTATACAATCTTTGGTCGAAATAGCTACACCCAAAAAGGGTTTTTCTGTCGCCAATTGCATTTCCGTATATTTTCCCGATTTTATTAAATCATCAGCAGCTTTGGCTTCTAGCAAAGCTTCTTTGAAACGTTCATCTACCATACAATTCAGCAAAGAATTTACATCATAAATACGTTTGATAAACGCTTCCATAACCTGGACACTGGATAGCTAACAATGAAAAATTGACAGATTATTATTTTTTGCATATTGAGACCATATTAGATTTGATGGTTAAACACTTACTTCTTGTTTGCGTATTTTCTTGGCCAAAGACGAAGCCGATTCTAATAATATGGGATCTGAAATGGGCGGCATTTTTTCACCCTTCTTTCCGTAATATAATTGAAAAACAAACCGCACCAGCATGCTACAAACATGAAATGCCCAATTGGTAAACTTCATGCAAACCGTCAGCGGTCGCGGATCCTTTAACGCACATTGTGCGTTCTCCATATTCTTTGTTGATGGCGGTGAGATTTTTTTGTTTAAAAATTTTGTTCTGAAATAATTGTATTATTTTTTATTATTTTTATTTTGAAATTTTATTTCATATTTTACACATATCTACACAATATTTGTTAACGTAATTTTAATTTTGTGTCTTTAAAAAGACTGTATGATGATACATCTGAAATGTATTTTTTTAAATCCATTTAATCATAGCAATCGCTGAACCGAAACAGTGTGTACATCTTTTGATTCATGATTTGATTTGATTTCATCACATCGAGTTATAAATATAACTTTCGATACAAGTACGTAGAATCTGTTAACTTTAAAGGGGATATTCAAAGTAATCAATAAGAAGGTCGAAACTTTCTGTTCTTTGGTATGCTTTCAAAAGTGAATGGTAGTGCCATGTAAACCATATAGGAATAGCAAAAGTCGGTAAAAAAAAATCCCAAAAAATTTCCGCGGAAAAATTACGTTCGATTAAGAGCGAACCTTCAATGAACACTTCGTATATTATTATTCTCCTACCGTTCCATCAACATCTCAAAACGAGGTGTCTAACGTATAAAAATTGTCAAAAAAAAAGCCTTTTTGTATCTCATATCAGTTGTGGTAGAGGGTATTATAAGTTTGTGCGGATGCAAATAACATTCAGAATAGTTTAAAACACAGGCCTAGCTTTCATTATACCCGATTGATTCTGAAAATTATTCTGAATCTATTTATGCCTCTCTGTCTGGTTATCTGTCTGTCCAATAACTATCTATTTGTTCTACGTTCAAACTACAGGTCGGAATTTTTGGCTTATTTCGACGAAATTTAATATAGAACCGTCTTTTGGCGAACGCTATGGAAAATGGATTTTATTGGACCGTTTTTTACGTTTTTATAAAATAAATGTGAAAAATTTGTATCAGATAGGACCATTTTCGGACCATTGTCCATGTTTTTTCCTATGAAAAATAGGGGAAAAATGTCCCAATTTTGATATATTATGATGAAAATCTATCCCTCATAATGACTTACTGACATAAAAACTAACTGCACCGAATTTTGGACCACATACGTCTATTTTTTGGAAATCACCTCATATAATTGTTCTCATGAAATGTAGGACAAAGGGGCAAATTTTAATACAGTATAATGAAAATGTGTCCCTTGTACTAGTTTAACTGTATCAAGTTGGAACCATATAGATCTATTTTTATAGACAACACCATAACATATTTATAATTTTTCGTAGTTTTACACGAAAGTTAGTGAAGAATGACATTAGACAAATTGGTGTAAGACACTTAATGGTCAATTATGTTGTTTCTACTTGTTTTAAGTTATTATAGCGGACTGACTACCTTTCTATTTACCTACTACAAGCCATCGGGGCAAATGATTTTTTGATTTCCCTAAATAGACATATGGGTTTAGTTAGTCTTCTGACAAATGTTTTACGTGGTACACTTAACATCAAAATGTTGTCCATAGCCCCTACAATGAAGTGAAAAAGTGCATATTCATCATGTGATGTTTTGGGAATTTGAATCTGGTAATAGTGCTAAGGATACAGCTAAGAAATATGTTATGCATACGGTGAAGATCTAATAAGCAAACGAGTAGTTAAAATTGGTTTAATCAACTCCTTCTTAAAGATACGATTTTAAAAGATGAACCGAATATTAAGATCCTTCCAGGCTTGACAACAACCTTTAAAAGGTAATGTTGGAGTGAAATTAAGCTCAATCGACAAGAAATATAGCAAGAAGACTGGATACATTACAATAACTATTCTCTGTCATCTGGAGAAACTAGGTAAAGCCATTAGTTTAAAAAACGGAAATTAATTATGATTCACAGCCTAAAATGAACGGTAAATATTTCGGTCTATTCACGATCTGAAATACTTTTAACTGGTTGAGTCTTTCGATGAACTTTTAAGGTTAAAGACTCATGAGAGAATATGTACGAAGATCCTATTCCCGTAACGAATTTTTATTATTTAATATTACAAATTGGAAAAATTTTAGAAAAATTGCAAATTTTCTGTTATTTTTGTGCACGTTAGTTAGATGAAGTCAGGGCTCATAATCTTATTAATTCATGTATTTTATACATTTTCTGAGTATATTTGTGAAAATTGTAAACGGATAGAATAAATTATTTTATACCGTCGCTAAGCAATGTTGAACATAGAAAAAAAGAGTGAGTGTTTTTTTGGTGTGTGTGGAGCAAAACCGAAAGTAACGATTTTATTAAAAGTTTTCGCCCGTAAGACGCAAATATCACAAATTTTTTCTTATGATTAACTTACTAGAAATAGGCCTATTAAAGAATTAGTGCAAGTTAAAATACAGGAAATAATATCAAAAATTATATGTACATGTCTGCATACGTGATATACATAATGCAACTCAATAAGTTCGTAGGATAAAATTTTTTTTTTACAATTTGGTCGCTGTGATGATCGAGATATGTTATGGTATACAGCCTAGATGTCATGTACGGCTACATACTGCTATATACGTTTATATACTACTGATAGTTTGTCTCTCCAAAAATATAGGTACCATAACCTGCTCAGTGGACTTTCGAGTTTTTGTCGCTTTAAAAGACTTACGCCGTTCAGCTGACCACCGATTTGACTCTGGAGTCAACAGGGAATATGGAGCGTAGTGACGAATCTATTTTTCATTTATATATTATCACATATCGCTTGCAAAAATCTTTTTTATTTCACCTAAACACATCTGCGAACTTCATTCTGAATCACAAACATATTGTTGTTG
>KK351390.1:95309-109165 GCA_000671755.1 Glossina brevipalpis | reverse complement strand
GAAACATGCGAAGTGCACGGTGAGAATGCTGTGACTGAACGAAAGACCCAGGCATGGTATGCTCGTTCCGTTCCAGTCACAGAAAAATTCGATGAGATTTTTGGAGCAAGACCGACACGTTAACTGCCAAGAAATGGTGGAGTCGTTAAAATTCAACCATATAACAGTTTGGAATCATTTGAAAAGAGCGCGGTACAAAACGACGCTCGAAAATGTACTAAAATACCGTCGCCCAATACGGCGATATTTGCTTTACACAGCCCATGGCTTTTATGTTTCCGCCTGTCTATGCGAAGAATGTTATTGATTGCAATAACATATCTACCACAAATGGGTCAATGTAGCTCTATCGATTTGTCCATGCGTCTGATAAAAACGATTTGTCTTCTATTGATTTTTCTTAACACAGAAAGCATAGTTGATTGCCAAAGACAAAAGACAAGACCACAACAAGCAAAAGAACTTTCACTTAGAATCTAAAAAAGATTTGACTTTAAAACTTGTGGTACATTTTTTCCTGTGTCACCCGCACGATGAATGCAATAACCGTCCCTCTTGGTCTATTGACATGCCTGCAATCAAAAAATTTATTTTAAAATTTGTGCTTATCACCGTAGACTACGTATTTGCTAATTTCATATACATCTTACCGCTATAATCACAAACATAGGGGTTATTTTTGAAAAGTCAATTATAACAATTGCTTTATATGACTAACTAGCTTTGTCTGCTTTAGAATGCTGACCACTAACCGTTAAATTCTTTTGCTCGTATGAAGTTTCTATGTGGATTGATTCATTAGTGCGTCTTTATGCGAAGACTATTAGCTGCTAACGAAAATGAAATGCACATAAAATATGCGAGCAATGTAAACAAAACGACAAGGAATTCAGGTAATTTAAAGTAATTTAAAATACTTTATTAAGAGTTTTCATTGAAAATTGAGTAAAAGAATAACTAGGAAAGTCATTTAGCCAACTTCACATTTAAGTTTCATTATCATTGTATGTTACATTTTGACTTTGACTTTGATGCAATGAGATTTGCTTGTTTGTTTCTGTGCATAAGTTTTTCATTCGTGTTCTGTCAAATACGGAAAATTGAAGCCGGCATTTTCGACATGTATTACTTTTTTACTACCGCAAAGGCAAGCTTGCTGTTCAAGTAAGAAGGAAATTATTGGAGTATGTAGAGAAAAATACGTTGATTTCTGAAAAGCTTCAACTGAAGCTGATTGCCGCAAAATAAAGACAGTAACTGATACGAATTGAATAGCAACTCGCGAGATCGCGTGTAATCGTCTCAGAAAGGAGGCAATAAGTATTGGTACAAAATGGAGAATATATAATTCAATAACATATTTATGAAAATCGATTTTCACTTTGATCGAAAAAAGTAAATGACTTTCTAAGCAACCTTTTGTTTTCAAACGTAATTTTGAAAATTTAAAAAATAAAAACATATAAGTAAAAAGAATACTAATATATATATATATATATAATAATTTACACCTGAATAAAATGGAATGCCTTTACCCCAAATGTGCAATTCGAAGTCAGGCTCGGGGTATGATCGCTTTTTTCAATATGTTGGCTATGCCAACGGTTTGGTTACCCGAAATGTGCCGGACTCACCGGCAGGGCAGCTGATGCGGTAGTTGGCTCATCCAAAGGGCTGCGTTGGTCTTGTCCTGATTGCCGATCTCGAGATATAGACTTTTACCGTTTGTTTGGCCAAACCAAAATGAGTTTTCTGGAAATTGGTAAAGAATTGTCCTGCCTGGCGGAGAAATTTTCCAAGTGTCAAAAACTCTTTGATGATTGTGAGTGTCTTAAGGGCTTCTTCATCATTAGCGCCAACAATGCCTTTTGCCTCGCTCTCCATGGCGTGCCCTCCTTCTTTGACATGTAAAACCGTGCCACCAGCTAATGAAACAGCTCAAACATCTCTAACAAATAACTTATCACAGATTGTTCCTCCTCTTCCTAATATTGGTGATAGAAATCTGGTTACAGTTGCTCCACGCAAATCTATATTTTTATCTAGAGATGCTCCTGCGACCTCAGTTGAAGCTATTACAGGCTATCTGAAGACTAAACAACCATCTATAGACGTAAGCAAATGTAGTGTTGTTAAATTTAATTTTTCTCAAACACGAAGCATATCCTCGTTCAAAATCACGATCCCACCGGAATATTTTAAGATGTCGATTGAGAAATCGTCATGGCCTGAGGGGTCATTGATCAAGAAATTCACTCGCCGCAAATCGCGAAAAATACCAAAATGTAAGAGGTCTCAATACAAAGCTCCGAGATACTCTAGTTAGTTCGTTTGGGTGCGATATTCAAATCTTATCTTTTACTGAAACCCGGCTTAAAACAGAGTTCTGCGATATGGAAATTGTAGATCCTAATTATCAAATTTATAGAAAACACAGAGTTTCTAGAGCTGGCGGAGAAGTACTAATAGCAGTACAACACACTTTACTGTCTAGCATTGTTGAATCCACGGCTGCTGGTGATGCTGAATTTATAGCCGTTAAGGTTGGACTTAAGTTTCTTACATTATATGTCGCATGCTCGTACATTCTTTCAATATATTTGGAACACCTTCATCATGTCCAAAGTATTGTCTCGTGACTTCATTGTAATGACAAGCTACTAGTACTCGGTGATTTTAATCTGCCACATACTTCGTGGAGTTGGAATGAAAATTGTGGCTACTGTACACCACTTTCTTATCGAAAATCATCTACTGACTTTTTTGATTCTCTTTGTGAATTGGTGATTTTTCAGTTTAATCTGGTTAAAAATGTCAATGGTAATCTTTTGGACTTGGTCTTTTCTAACAACAAGCTTCTGGGCGTTTCCCGTGCTCAGCCATTTGTTTACACTGAAGATAAATATCATACTATGTTATTTATTAACATTAAAGGTTTTTCAAATGACTACTCCTCTACGCGCTTACATAATAATAGGTATCTGATATTTAAGAAAACAAACTTCAATACGCTTAGAAACATTCTGTCTAAATCTAAGTGGAATCTAGATTTCAGCGATATAGATAAGTCACTGCTAATGCTTTACCGTATGCTGTCCTCTGCGTCAGTTTCATTTGAACCTAGAAGCTCCCTACATAGTAGACCTGTATGGTTTATGAGAGGCTAATTAAGATCCGAAATAAAAAAAGCAGACTATATAATAAATTTAAGCTTAGTGGGACTGTCACCAATTACGTCCGCTATTCTATGGTTAAATGTCTATTTTAATCCTTGAAAAACATATACTATAAAAATTGTTTTCAATTTATGAAGGGACAGGTAATAATCAATCCCAAAAGTTTTTTCTTTTGTTGATATCCGACATTGATGAGTTATAATCTCTCTCATTCTTCGAGAATAACACTGAAATCAGTAACTTTTTTGCATACTTTTTTGAAACTTCGTATTTTTCCTCCGCGGTACCTTCCGACATATATAACTACTCGATCAAGTCATTTGATATATTTCCATCTATTAAACTCTCAATAGACGAAGTTCAAGGTTCTTTATCTTCCCTCAAATCCTCTTTTTATCCTAGCCTGATGTTATTCCGTCTTGTATTCTTCGTTATTGCGCAGACTTACTTGCTTTACACTTGACTGTCATGTTCAATTAAAGTTTGAAAACATGGCACTTCCCTGCTACATCGAAATCAAGTTTTATTATTTCTCTTCATAAGAGTGGGTCAAGGGATGATATTAGCAATTATAGATGTATTGCTAAACTAAGTGTTCTTCCTAAGATCTTTGAGCGGCTGGTAACAAATAGATTAGCCCGTTCGCTTAGCTTAGTTTTGTCCCCCTCCCAACACGGATTTATGAAGGGAAGGTCAACCTCTACAAATCTTTTAGAGCCGACGGGTAGTATTTCCCAAGCTTTTACTGAGCATAAGCAAACAGATGTTATTTCTCGAATTCATTTGATAGAGTGAACCATAATCTCCTGGTTCTCAAACTTGGACGCTTTGGTTTTTCTTCGTCCCTGGTCTCTTGGCTTCAAGAATACCTTACAGGGAGGACTCAAACAGTATTGTTTAACGCATGTCAGTCGCGTGAAATATTGGTTCCGTCTGGAGTTTCCCAAGGTAGTCATCTTGGGTCTATCCTCTTTTTACTTTACTTAGGTGATCTTCCCAGTTGCGTAAGGAACTCGAAATGTTTGATGTTTGCGGATGACGTTAAGATTTTTCTTTCATTCCACTCTGCTGATGGTATCGCTAATCTACAGTTTGAGATAAATAACCTAATATCATGGTGTGAAACAAATGGCATGAGCCTTAACCTAAAAAAGTGTTACATGCTGTCATTTACGTTTTCTAATAAATTGGCCGCTACTTACTACATTCGTAACCACAAGCTAGATAATGTTTCTAGCATCTGTGATTTCAGAGTTATCTTTGACAACGAATTAAGGTTTCATGTACAGATCGATGCGGCTGTGAATAAAGCGAAATCAATCCTTGGTTTTATAAAAAGGTGGTCAAAAGAGTTTTCTGACCCCTATATAGCTAAAAGATTATATATGGCCTTTGTTAGACCAATTCTCGAATATGCTTCGGTGGTTTGGACACCTAACTACAAGATCCATATTGATCAAATAGAATCGGTTGAAAGAAACTTCTTACTCTTTGCCCTTCGGGGGTTGGGTTGGAATCCCCAACTGATTTTACCTCCCTACGTAAATAGACTTCAGCTTATAGATCTCCCCACACTTGAAAAAAGACGAGAAATGTTAGGTGCAGTACTTGTGGCAAAATTTATTGAAGGATCTATTTCCGCTCCTCTCCTTCGTCAGGTCATCTGGTTTAACTTTCCCGGTAGATTCACGCGGCATCATGATGTACTTTACTTACCTCATTGCCGTACCAAATATCAGCTTTTTAATCCTTTTCGGATTCTTTGCAAAATGTTTAATAAAAATGCCCATTTGATTGGTCCGTCGCTTGACTCGAGTAATAGTATAAAGAGGGCGGTCCTTCGGGCAACCATATAATCCTATAAAGTACTTTGTTTTACATTCACTTCTGTATTTGTGTTTTTTAACTTTTCTCTAATACCATACTTATTACTAAGTTTATTTAATTTTGCTGTTATGAAGTTATTGCTTAAGAAATAATTTTTCAATTACATTTTTTGATTCTTCATGTTATGCATTAACTTTTTGACCGTAGCAAACAATCTGAAATAAAAAATAACAAAAAACCTGACCTAATGGTTTATCATTTCTTCCTTTAAAACTAAAAATATTTCTTTTTTTTTTGTGAAAATAACTAAATGAAAACACATACAAATAATTTAAAATATATCTTACAGCTCGCAAAATCCAATATCATGAATATGTTGTATTTGTAATTATCTCAAACTTAAAAAAATCACAAGAAAACTTGCGTTTACGAGCATTTTCAGAAACAAAGGCAAAAGCTAACTAGTGTTGACCTCTAGTTGCAGACCATGAAAATAGAATTCCAAATATTCTCTTCCTTTCCAAAATTTATGCAGTTAAAATGATCTGAAATTTTTGTTTCAATTTTGTTATGTGAAACTTAAGTCTTTTCGGAAAAATTGGAAACCAAAATACGAGAAAACATGGGAGACAAAATGCAAAACTTTTTTTACTTCTTAAACAGTTGGCTTGAATTAAACAAATCAAAAAAAATTGAAAATATACGACAAAACAAACCTCAAAAGAACGTTTTTTAAATATTTGCTAAGCAACATAATTTAAACTTAATTACACAAAAAAAGAAAACGAGAAAAAATTAAGTCCTAATAAAATATAAATATATTATTTGGCTTGTGGCTGGAAAATTTCAATTAAGATTTAAAAAAATTTCACATTGCTTCAAAAATAAAATGTTTATAAATAGAAAGTACTTCTTTTGTCAAGTCTGTTCAAGGCAGTATCGCCTGTTTTATACTACACTTAAAGCGGAAAGTAGGAAAGTGTATAATTTTGTAGTCGAATTTACAGTTAACTTCTATAACGTCGTCCCAAACTTGCAATTTCTTGAATGCGATTCATGCTGACCAAAACCTTATGTTTTCCATTATATCTGCAGTACTTTGCGCCATACGACACGTAGTAATAAAGCCTACAAATAAAATTTAGTAGAATCTAAGCTTTGAAAGTTTAACTCATTGTTCAGTTACTTGAACTTATTTAGGTGACCAAACGTTTTAACGTAGTATGGAATATATTTCAACTTAATAGAAATCCAAAGACGAATGTTATTTTATTTTTTCTTTTGTTTGATAGGTAGGCGTAGCAGTAAAACAAATTCCAATGTTTCTGCCAAATTTCAATTCGATATTTTTATTATTGCGGCTAGGAGAATGTTTACCACAAACATTAGATAGGTAAGCAGCCGCACTGATGGACAGACGTGCCGACGGATGCATTCTGGATGGATTCCGAATTTCATACTGATGAAGAATATATACATTATATGTGGTTCCAGAAGCATCTTTCTTAATATTACAAACATTTTCACAAAAAGAATTAAATTTCAATATTCTACTGTATCGAGTGGGGTCGATCCTTTCCATTTTTGCACAGCCAATACGGGGTAGCTGGCGCAACATTTTTGGAAATCTTTCTAATTCAATCTGCTATGGTTTACAGATAATGATATAGAAATATTCCAATTTTTTTTGTTTCTTACAATGGCCCATTTTCAATACCAAGCTGCGTGCAAGAACTTCCAATGTTTCTGCCAAATTTTAAGATGATACCTTCATTTTTGTGACCAGGGGAATGTTTACCACAGACATTACACAGACCGACAGACAGACGGACATGGTTAAATCGATTCTAAATTTGATGCTGATCAAGAATATATATACTTTGTGGGATCTTCGAAGTTTCCTTTCGGTAGTTACAAACCAAATAACAAAATGAAATATACCCTTCACCTGCGGTGGTGGGTATAAAAGAAGAGAAAAATATGAGCCAAGTGTTTGGTTGCACATGTTTAGTCCTTTGACAAAATATTCAAGAAAAGAATTGCAGAAGAGGTGGCAATCCTCGACAATTTTATGTGCATTTCCTTCAATAAATCATCAATGGTTTATGGTTTTTCCTCTCTCCTAGTTAATATAAATCTAGTTTATGACGATTTATAAACCCAAGTTTTTGGTTTGTAGCTAAAGTTATTAAATAATAGTAATTCGGTTTATCATATCTGCGAACACTTATTTACATATGTTGATCATGTTACACAGAAGATTTAACCCTAATTAAAATAATACAAAATAATCAATTCGGCAGTATCTCTGAGCAGGTCGGGGTTGATAAACTTTTACGCTTCTCCTGAAGTAAGCATAAGTCTTCTGTTTTTGCTTTTAATTGTTTAAAACATTTATAACTGGAATAAAACTAACATTTCTTAAAATTGTAAAATTCATTGAGAAAAACAAGCAGACCAAAAGAATGTCACGGTAAAGCGTAGTGCTAAGATTACTTTGAGATAATTTTAGCACTTTTTTAAATATTTAATTTTTTTGAAAATTCCTGCATATACCAAAAACACTTTGTAACAATAAGAAAGTATAATAACAAAACTTATAGTGACGGAACGCGTGGCTTGCATTATAGCATGCTGTTTGAAAAATTAATACGATTAGGTTTTGTTTACATAAACGCCTTTGCTTTGCTCGATAATGAAAACGCATGCAACAAAGGTAAAAGTTAGCCTTCTCCGTTTAGGATGTATGTAAACACATTCATATCAGATATATGCGCGCATCATGTATGACTCTTATGCATATGCATTGTATACAGCAGCTCTTAACTCAAGATACAAGCAACTTTTGTTAGTTTGAAAAAATGTATCAAAAGCAATTTCGTGTCTTAATCAAAAAATACGAAAAATACGAAAAAAAAAAATACTATTGAAACCAAGGCTTGGCTTGATAAACATTATTCGGATTTTGCACCAGGAAAATACCGTAGAGTGGTTTGCTAAATTTAAACGAGGCGAAATGAGCAGCGACATCAAAAAAATCCACAAAATAACTTCGGATAACCGTAACGTGAAGTCGATTGAGATAGCTGAGACCCTAAACATAACGTGTTGGACGTGCGAAAGCTCTATTCAAAGTGGCTGCCGAAGCGAGCTCACAATCGACCAAAACCAACAACGAATTGATGATTCTAAGCAGTGTTTGAAGCTGTTCAATCGTAATAAACCCGAATTTTTGCGTCGATATGTGACAATGGATGAAACATGGCTCCATCATTTCACACCGGAGTCCAATCGACAGTCAGCCGAGTAGACTGCACGTGATGGAGTGACTCCAAAACATGGAAAAATGGAAATGTCGGCTGGCAAGATTATGGCATCAATATTTTGGGATGTGCATAGTATAATATTCATTGACTATCTTCAAAAGGGAGAAAACATAAACAGCGACTATTACGTAGCATTATTGGAGCGTTTGAAAGACAACATTGCGGAAAAACGGCCTCAATTGAAGAAGAAGAAAGTGCTGTTTCATCAAGACAATGCACCGTGTCACAATTCAATGGAAACGATGGCAAATTTGCATGAATTGGGCTTCAAATTGCTTTCGCATCTACCGTATTCTCCAGATCTGGTCCACAACGAATTTTTGCTGTTCTCAGCCCTCAAGAGAATTCTCGATGGACAGAAATTTCGCGCCAAAAAAGTTGCGTCACTAAAAATGCTATAACTCACATACTAGTAGTACAATAGCTGTCAAATTTATGCACGTGTCTTTTGAAGGTTAGGGCTAACTGAAAGTCGTATGGACTTAATACTAGTAGCGTCATCTATGTGCCAGCCTATGAACTTTTTAACCCACCCCTTTCTTTTCATATCACTATGAATTATCCCAAACATGTGTTTACGTTACCTTTAATTTTTTGTCAAAGAAAACTTCTTGATTTAATCAAGATTGTAATTCGATTGTATTTATTTTTTTAAATTATAAATTTTCTATTACTAATAATTGATAAAATAAAAGAGAAACCAAATTTGAAAAAAATTATTGAACCAAACTGTTAAATGTTTTTTTCAATAGGGCCTGGATATCAAGGTACAGATGTTGCATTGCACTAAACGTAATAACAGCATTTTTTATCTTTGGTCTGCTTGGTCTTAGACGGAGTTGTCCTTACCACGTTCCGCCGTATGAAAGCAGCAAGAAAAAACGACTGTTAGTTTTAATCTGAATTCTCATTATAAACCAACCACTTTCAAGAGATAATACCGGCGTAATTTTCGGACAAAATACGAAAACTGGATGTCTCCCGCATGTGAATTCCACACGCGACGCAGGGTATGTCAAATAAAGACGAGTTATTTTCGAAAGCATGTCGTCAATTCTATCCCAGGTTTTGATTGCATTCTCTTGCAATCTTATGTGTATTGTCAGCCTGCAAACATTTTTTTTGGTTGATATTACATATAGAATAACAGTTTGAACATATCGCTAATTGGCAACACAAACGACGTTAAAAGGAAAAATGTTTCTTCCCTAAATGTAATTAAAGAATTATCGCTTGACACAAACAATTCATCAACAAAAAGAAGTTGAATGAAAGATAAAATAAAAAAAATTAGGTGTTGCTCGTGTCAGTCCGTCAGTCACTGTTACCTCCGTCACTCACATCTCGAGTAGTCTCACTTTACGGCATCCCAATTACCCATAATATAAGCATAAGTATGAATATACATATATACCCATATACATATGATATAAGATAAGATATATATGATAACTTAGAACAAAACTACCTATAATATAAATATGAATACAAGCACACAGATATACACGCATACATACTGTAACATAAACCTCGAGACCGCCTCCACTGTATAAAGCATCTTTCCCACACTCCATATTCACAAATTCCTTCAGCTGAAAAAACAAATTTGAAAACTATAAACACAGCGATCGTCTCTATCAATAAAGAGAAGCTGGTCGCTGAATAATCAAAACTTAAAATAACAAATATAGCGATTGTGCCATCCAAGAAAAAGGAGAAAATCGCTGACCAAGTTAATTAAATAGAATATTGTATCAAATTATGTACGATGAACGATGAATATGTAAGTACCATAAAGAGAAATAAGGTAAAAGTAGTTTTTAAGTTACGTTTAGTCAACAAATTTGATGCAACGAACACACAGACGTGTTTTATTTAAAAAGTCTAGTGAACCAACACAACTTGGAGTGTTCCTTTTTTTTAAAATCAAACAGTGTTCCTTTTTTTTAATCAAGGAAAATAGTGAAATCCACTCATACACATATCTTTTTTCCATTTTATAGCCACCACCGAAGGTGAAGGGTATATTTCATTTTGTCGTACCAAAAGGAAAATGCGGAGACACCACAAATTATATATATTCTTGATCAGTTTCAAATTTAGAATCGATTTAAGCATGTCCGTCTGTCCGTTTATCCGTATGTGTAATGTCTGCGTTAAACATCCTTCTGGACGCAAAAATAAAGATATCGGCTTCAACTTTGGCAGGTATTTTGGAAGTTCTTACATTGCTACGCTCACTTATTAAAAATTACTTTTCCCCCCTTTTTTTAAGAGAACGGTGGTGGGTATAAAAGATTCGGCACAGCCGACTGTAACTTTCTTGTTTTACTGTTTTCTGCCATTATACAAGAACTGTCAGAAATTCATGGTCAAACTTCACTCCTGATAATTCTTCTTTTTATTTGTATATGCAGTGACGGTTGTGTTATATTAAATAAGGGCATATAAAAAAGAAAAAAAACAAAGAAAATGAAAATATAAAGAAAGATTTTCTTGGGGAAAATATCAAGGAGAATCTGAAAAAAGGATATATAGAGGAGAACCTTAATGCTGTTAGTAAAAAAACGATGTTTTTGTTACTTCGGCTGTTTAGAGTAGCTCTTGTTTAAAAAAAGATAGTAATTCTTAGAGCCTGCGCAACTCAAATTCCTTTATTCGTTATAATACATTCGTTAATACCTTTCTAAAATGTCGATACAAACTTCAGCTGTCGGTAAATAAACAGCGATTTAAAAGTTGTACCGTTTGCAAATAAAAACTAGCCGCGAACAACATTCGTTGTAATTTGAATGAAGAATTTTCTGGGGTGTAAGTTGTAGGTAAACATTATAATGTGCTTTCATTGACTTATAAAATGGTGGGAAAAGACATGACAAGGACAAGAGCGCAAACGGATATCGATTAGGTAGATTCTATAATTGAATCTGAATCAAGTGGTATAAGAAAATATGGATGTTCCCATTGTAAGCGATTGCGTACGCAATATAAACGTAGAACTTAGTGTCTAAACTAAAAATTACATTTTTTGCTAGTCTTCTCAATTTGTTCGAAAATTCGACCCTTTTTTATTATAAATGCTATAGAAAGGATTCTTCAAAATTTAAGAAATATGACTGAAGTTTAATATAATAGATGCTTGCGTTCATTTTTTTCTCTTGGGAAAATTCGGTAGAATATATATTAATCAAAATATTTTCCTCTCTGGCAGTAGGATGATATTGAGTCCATATCTCTTTTTTGCGAGTCACAGTCCGACACAGGAAAATCTTCTGGTTTTGCCTGCCAAGCTATGAAACCGCGATTTTGAAACGTTTCGAAATATCATTTTCAATCCAATTGTATGCGAGCCATTTTCTCCCCTTTTGGAACTTTCCAATCGCATGTAAACGTCTACAAACAATTGACTCATTAAATAGCTTCTTAAAGTTCTTCGAGAATCTGAGCTGTGTTTTCGTCCCATAAGTCTTGCAATTCATCGTATTCGACATTTCCTAATTTTCCAAGTCGTTCTTTGTCATTGACAACAGAATCACCACTTTTGAACCGTTGAAACCGAAACCGACAATTGCATCAGTATAAGCTTCTAAAAATGTACATATTCCTTTAAATCGAACCACAAATGAAATACATATTGAAAATGCAATTTTAAGCGTTCCCTGATTAGCGTTCCTATACACTAAATAACTCAATAATACTAAATGGAAATTACTATTTTAGGTAGAGGTCCATTACTATTTCTCATTACTTTATCATTTTTACCTGTAGAAGTTGATGATCAAAATTAAGGCAAGCACTCCATAATATAAAAACCATCGAGTGTAGATTGCATTCATTTTCGTTACACTTTAGAGTAAGACGTCAAGTATCTACTTTACATGTTAGTTTTAATATTTTTTTGTCATAAGAATAATTGAAACAAGCGGGTCGAACAGGTTATACTAAGACGATTACCAATTTTAATCATCATTACTTTCACTTTGGGGCTTCAATGATTTTTGGTTAGCGGACCAATGGACATGCCTTTATATCACTGACTTACGTCGAACAGTAGTTCATGCTGAAGATGTTCAAAACAGTGTTCCGAAATTCTTTGACGTACACCATATGTATAAAAAAAAAAGAAATATCGTTAGCAAACGTATTTGAATTTCTAATATTTAATCTTTCACTCTACTTAAGAACAGCTTTTAATAAGGGCAACATTATTGGAGAAGCATAGTTCCTGAAGAATTTCTTAAACAACAAAAACGAGACTTAATAAATGTTATTTAGAGCATTTTATCACCTTTGCATATACTCTACGAAACTTTTATTTCACTTTTTTTTACTTATGCACGTCCAGTTACACGTACAACTGTATACACTTCTATGTTTGTGTACGCATGTAGGTACATAAAACTTTTTTAGCTCTTGCCTCACTCTACTGCGTGGGTGGATAGTGTAGTGGATGAATAGTGTAATGCCGCGCTGAAATAACTTGAAATTAGACAAAAATATACTGCAATAGCCAAAGCGTGTAGATACCTGTATATACCTTATATATTTGGCCCGTTTCTAGTGTGCATTCTCAAAGTAGCGACAGTTACTTTTTTATTAAGAAAAGAACATGTTATTACTATTATCATTATATTTTCTAGACTAATGAAATCAATTCTTAGACTAGAGAAATTAATTGAACACTGACATCTTTTTCAGAAACTTCGATTAAATTCTAAGCTTAGTAGTTTTAATAAAGTTATATATTAAATCGATGCTATGCTCGGTAGCTGATTTCAGGATATCCATGGGATTAGTTGATCCTAGTATGACTCTTCTAATAAGAATAAGATTTATACAGCCGCAAAGAAGGTGTTTTATTGTAAGAATTTGCCCACAACTGCAAATAGGGGCAGAAGATTTCTTAAGTATCCATTGGTGTGTTGCAATGGTATGCCCAAGGCGAATCCTAGCCAATGTTCTAAGGTTGGCATTGCTAATATTAGTTGGATATGTTGGAGGAACAAGGTACGGATTAACAGAAGAATAGTGCTGATGATTATGTTGTTTATTAGCCTCCATGATTTTCGCTTTCACTTTTTTTGCAATGTGTCTTTGAAGGTCCAACTTTTCCATGATATCGTCTAGAATTAGAGGTGCAGAAGCAGCAGACTTTGCTGCTCGATCAGCTTACTCATTTTCTGATAATCCGATATGACTAGGAACCAAAAGTATTTTAATCTTATCTCCAGATGTTGGTATGGTATTTTTTAATATCTTAATGATATTCCATTTAGAAATTGGGGGATTGTGGATAGCTCTTAATACAGATAGGCTATCGGTGACAATAATACTTTTGAGTTTATTATTATTGTCAAATTTCGCAGCTTGAAGAATACCTCTGTCTTCGGTTGTGAATATCAAGGCACTTTCGTATGCAATTTAGTAGAATTCGCCCTGAAGCGTCTACCACGGCAAATGCAGGTAGAAAATTGACGGATTTAGAGCCGTCAGTGTAAAGGAGATGCCAACCGTCATTTTCTAGAAA
>KK351390.1:24708-95050 GCA_000671755.1 Glossina brevipalpis | reverse complement strand
ACAGGTATAGGTACTGGCTGTAATAGCTTGATGATAGATCGGTTATAGAATGTTTAAATTAGATTTACAGTTGTTGCCATAAATTACCAGACTTTTCCATGCAATGTATTGTACAAAGTATGCCTTTCTTAAAATTGAATTCTTTAATTGGAGACAATGTGGTTTCCAACGTTAGTTGCTAGAGAATGTGGTACTATGAATTTTGAGAGTATCTACATTCTGTATAAGTAAATTATTCACGTAAACAAGTAGGCTTCCTCCATCACATAGATGCTTTCTAAAAATGTGCATCGTCTTTGACTTCTTATGGAAATGGAAATTTTCGTGCCCGAAGAGTTGGCCCAGGTTGAAATATCCTTCAGTGTAGACTCGAGAATGTCGACTGTTCTTGTTGTCTTTTTCTTTTGCTAAGATGCACAAATCGTCAGCGCAGAGACAATGATCTGTTTTAGGAATTCGGTTTAGAATTTTACTTAATTCATTAAAGGTAATCTGGAGAAGCGTTACGGAAAGATGAGATCCTTGTGGAATCCCATTCGATAGCTGGAAAGATTCAGATAGATGACCATGAACTGTGACTTTAAAGATTTGATGTAATTGAAAAAAGTGTGTCCAAGTTTCCACGATATCACGACGGATAGAATAACATGAAGGCCCTCCCTGTGAAAAGTTTTCCAAAATAAATTGAGTATATCGAGATATGATTTCGCTTCGAGACTGCTTTGGATATAAAATGGTCGATGTGTAGAAGAGCATCGATACAGCCTCTACCACGCTTAAAGCCAACTTGTCGTTTCGTAATCAAGTTCTTGGATTCAAGAAACCGAGATAATCTAAATACCATGATTTTATCCAACAGCTTAGAGACGCAAGATAGTAAGGAAATTGGACGAGAGTCGAATATTACGGCATTTTTTTTTTTTGTTTTTGGTACTGAGACAACTGCCCGAAGCTTGCACATTTTGAAAATATGACCAGTAAAAAATATGGTGTTATATAGGTCAAGTAATTTCCTTTTACTTGGGCTAGAAAGCGCATTGATCATTTGGTATGAGATGCGATCCAGGCCGGTGTCTTTCGTGTAGATTTGGAGAATTGGCTTTCAAGATCTGAGATTGATATTCTATTTTCCAAAAAAATAGCACATCTGCCAATAGGATCAACGTTTGATATAGAAATTGGATTTGTTTTATTTCCGATGAATTCAATGGAGAAGTCATAATCAGAGGAGTAATCGTTTCAAATTAAAAGCGCGTTTTTCCAACATGGAAGCCTTCCTCCTTTCGATCTCCACTTGGAGTGGGATATAAAGAGATGAACAGCCGTCCGGTTGCAGTTCCCGTTGAAAGGTCTTGCATTAAGCAAGGATTCGGTATGTTAAGTATGTTGAGTAATTAACCCAATCCGCTTTATCCTGGAGAAATTTAACTGGTTTTGTCGGACTAACCAAGGAATTGAAAAGAGTGAGGCTGGTTACTATTGGGAAGTGGTCACTTTTATATAGATCATCGGAAATAGACCAGGAGACTGAAGGAAGAAGTGAAGGAGAGCAACATGTTAAACCAATGTGCGAAAAAGTGTGATGAGTTGAAAAGTGTTTTGCTCTTCCATCGTTTAAAATGCGGAGGTTATTTTGAATGAGGGCTTTTTCCAGAATAATACAACGATAGTTGTTTTTTACGGATGCCCAGATGGTATTCCAACTATTGAAGTCCTTACATATAATCAGAGGACGAGTAAGCGCCGCGAACAGATTACAAAGATCTTGCTGGTTTTGCAGATGGAATATAAAGTGAAAGTACTGCTATGGCCTGTATATTTGAATTGATGGTAAAGCGTGCGTGGGGAATGTTGGGTTTTATGAAGACACCCACACTTTGTTTTGAATAGAAATTTTGTTCGGCATTCAGGTAGTATCCAATATACGGTTTGGGTGGAATTGACTTAAAAGAATTCATACAGTAAGTTTCTAGAAGAGATATAAACGAGGGGCTAAAATCATTTATTAGTATACGGAGTTCATTAAAATTAATAATTTAATGTTCCATTGTAAAATTTTGAAATATTTTTTTAGTTGTGTTGCCAAAAAAGAGGAGGGTTTGTTATGTTGACATGTGGATTTCTCCGTCTGAATTGTCGCTGACGCAAATTTGCGCTAATAAATTGTTCTCCTTAGCAATGGAAGAATCCCAATCGCGGTGTTCGTTTGGAGCGGATGAATGTGTATATTTTGAAATTGTAGCTTGATTGATGGAAGGATTGGGGTCATAATAAGTTGTAGATTGTTGTTGTTTGGGATTCTGAAATAATGTTCCAGTTTTGTTTATTACGTGGAAGGGTTGTTGTAATGTTGACCTTTTCATTTCGCTGAAAATAATTGGCGTTTCATTGTTATAAGATGCTGCCATGCATGAAAGATTGGCTTTGTTAGTGGCAAAAGTCAGCGTATCTGGATGATTAGGTTTGTTTTGTAATGCTGCCGTAGATGAAAGATTTGGGTGTCTTTTGCGGAAGTTGATGTTTCAGACTTAGTACGTTTAACTTGCGATGTGATCGCAGCATAGGAAATATGTTTGTTAGTTGTCTGTAGAGCGGGATTAGGTTCTCGGTATCGGCGTCGTGCTTCCACCATGCTGCAATAATTTTCAGTTTTAATTTTTGGAATTTTGCGGATTTGTAGGTAACGTGGATATTTTTTATCTAATGCCGAATGTTCATCACTACAATTAATACAAAAAGTCCGAGTACAAGCTTCTAGATGTGAAGGTAACCCACAGCCCACACAACTCGGTGAATTCTTGCATCTTATTATAGTATGCCCAAAGCATTGGCAGTTTTGACATCTCATGGGGTTTGGGACATACAGTTCAACTTTCCATTTGTACCAAACAACATCAACAATTTGCGGTAATCGATCAAAAGTCATAATGTCAAAAGTGATAATTAATCTACCCGTAGGAGACCGAGTTTGTCCATGAATGCAAGGTTTAGTGAATTTATAGATTTCAGTTACACCTTGACTTTTCATTTCCTGGAGTATCTCTTCTTCCGGCACATTGTTCAAGCATGGAGTATAAATTACACCTTTGACAAAATTAAGGTTTTGGTGTAATTTGAAAGAAACCATGCGCAAATTTGCGAGAGCTTTAGCTTTTAATAGGTTTTCAATAGCCTGTAGATTTCCAGCGAGCACAAGCAAATTTCCATCTCGAGGAATTGAAAGCGTGTCAATGTTTCTTGTTATGCAGTCTAGTGCTTTCTTAATGCCGAACGGACTAGGTTCCGATTACTTTTTGTTATGTTCGGTAGAGGCGATAATGATCTATTTTGATTAACAGTGGAAAACCCGTCAGGGAAACACTTCCACTTAAAAAAAAAAATTAATCGATTGCTGCTTTTTATTGCCAGTTTCTGTTTACTTTTTTTCTTTTCGATTTCACAACTTTCCACCGTTTATTTGTTGGTGATGCTAACTTCGCTAACGATTAATCAGCGAGCGCTTATTTGCACAAAAGCAAATCAGGCACAACAAGCTTAATAGAAATTGTTTCACACCGAAACAAGGTTTTAGAATCGTAGTCGTGTATTCCGCAGATGTATGGATGAATTGACTGTCGAACTGTTATTAATAATTATTGCTCTTCATGCGTTAGACATTGTTTTTAAGTTACAAGAATAAAATCGCTGATAAATTCTTCAAGATGTAGGACCAAAGCAAAAGCTAAAAAGATGAGGTTTATTAATGTATATATGGAGACTATTTAAAAAATGTAAAAAAAATATTATCTACGTTTCTACATCTAGCGGACGACATATGTTGTGCAGTGATGTGTATTGTAATCCAAAAGTTCAATTTTCCCCCGAAAAAATGCGATATTTTGTTAATAAAAAAGATTTAGATTAACTTTTGGTTAATATTCTACTTCATTCCTTAGAGAAACCCGTTTAAAAAATACTGTAAAAAATTAGCGTAGAAAAAATTAAAATATCTTGAGTTATGCTTCGAGCCATTTCCAAACATCATGTTTCGAGAAAATGCCCTCTGAAATTTTGCAATATGTTGTGAACCCTTTTACAACAAATTTTCTATTATTTTTTCGATTAGCGCTTTCAATTCCAGGATCATAAAAGTATCCTCTCATGTTTATATATTCCTATTCGCTCTCTTTCATCAGTAATTTTTAGCTCAGCGATGACTTTTTTGCTGCATCTATCACAGATAGATTTCGGCCTTTTCTATTTTGCTTTAAGCGAAACCAAAAAGAAAAAGTTGTATATTTCTGTAGTGAAATTCGTAATCAACTCGAGAAACTTCATCCTAAACTCTTAATTTCCCGGTAGAAGCACTCAACCTTACTCGAATCGCTCGTAGCATCAAATCTACTTAGCGTTCTTCTTGAAGAAACTACAGTAGACCTACGACACCTGTTCAAATAAGATGTATCCATTTCACTTTATTTTTTTCCATTTTCAGTATATTAACTACAAAGCTGGAAAAATTGTGATCGTGTAAAAAAAAGAGAATGAAACAGAGAACACATTTCTTGTGAAAATAAACATTTATTACTTAAGGGCCATGAAGACTATTCTTATATAGTTTTGCAAGTTTGATTATTAAAGAAAATTATTTGAAATATAGTAAGTAAATTAATAGCTTTGGGCTACGAACGACTCAGATATTTGTGTAATCTAATTGGCTAATAGAATAATCTAATTGCCCCATAGAATATTATAATTAGCCCGTAGATTCCCGTACGTATCCACGATGTTATAGGTATGTCTACTGTGTTATGGTTTAGAATTGCTTTGAAATAATCGTAAACGCACTCTGCAGACATCTGTTAACACATTAGAGAAATTACAAACCAATTGATAAGAAATGAGGATGGAGAAGTTCATTAGACCCAGGCACTCTTTTTGAAGAGCTTCCGGAAAAGCACAAAATTTAATGGAAAAATTTAGTTTCACGTAATGAATTTTTTTCTTCATATTCTATAGAAGACTCAAAGCTAATACTCAAAAAGCTTTTTTCAAAAATTTTCAGTGGTGTTATACTCCCTTAATATAAATTTCATTGCTTACGTTTCTCGCTTTCAAAATTTTATATTTAATATAGCGCATTTCTACGCTGTCCGCCGTATTCCACAAAGCAAAAGGTTTTCTTTGAATGTTGAGTGAGCGGTTGCAGCAAGATTAGCTTTTAGATTTTATATAAATTTATAGACAGGATTAAGAATTGGTGCGTAGTCGTATATTTGCACTTTTTCAGTTATGTTCCTTACGAAAAAAAAAAATTGTGATACGTTTACATTATCTATGGTCGAATTGTAGAAACATGTTACCAGGAAGTTCGATTTAGATTAAAAAAAAGTTTTGTAGATAAGGAGCATATAGGATAAGAAATACAGCAAGCAATCAAAGAGTTTAATACGAGCTTTAAATACCCAGTGTCTCTGACAAGTATATAATAAAGAGTTGGATCTTTGCAATTACACGCAAGTCAGTGAGGTGACGGAACTTTTTGGTGGGTCAATGTTCACTGCGTAAAAAACGGAGAAAGAATCATTTACAAAAAAAATCTGCAGCCTCTAATAAGAGAAAAATTTATGAGTAAAAAAGCAAAGCAGAGCTTCAATAAATTTCAACAAAGTAAAATTGACAAACCAACAAAAGAAAAACTATGATAAAAATAACACATAAGAAAATTATATTCAATTGTGCCGAATCTCTCATACCCGCCACCTTCTTCCTAAAAAAAGGTAAAGAACATTATATTTAATACCTTCGCGTGGCACATGTTTTCTCTTCGTATGGAATACCGTGGAAATTTTTTAGCTTTCAGTCTATGAACACTGAGCAAAACACCCAGAAAACAGACGTGTTTTCAGCTTACTTTATACTGTAGGCAGCGTCTGTGGTCGGGTTGACCCATTTTCAACAGCAACGTATGTGAAAGAACTTCCAATGTTTCTGCCAAATTTGAACCCGATATTTTTTTTGGGGCCAGGAGAACTTTTACGGACGAATGTAAAAGAATACATATATTTTGTGGGAGTCTCTGAAGTTTTCTTCTGAGTATTACAAACGAAATGATAAAATGAATGTATCCCTCAACTTGGGTGCTGGGTGTGAAGAGTATAAAAATAAAATTTTAAGGTATCACAGATGTAGAGAGATTTAACGGCAGTTTTTAAATTTTTTTTTTTGTTTAATTATATTGTTCAATACGGATAAACCCATTAAAACTGAGAAAAAGTAAAAAACACGACCGTAAAACATAGAAGATGAAGAATGTATGTGAAAATGTTCTAAATGTAGAAAATAAACAAAGCAGAATAGAACGTCTCCTTAGCAGAAACTAAGCTAAATTTTAAACAGAGTTTCTCAGAAATGCGCAAATACGGAAGCAATTGAAAATTCAATTATGGATTTTATAGCGTAAAAAGCCAAACTTTTCCATACCAACGAATTTCATCTGTCGGTAAGTTTTCGGGACTTTGTAAATATTACATAAAAGAGGAAGACTACAAACTAAATTTATACATCACCACAAACAAATAGCATAGCTCAAGGAATTCGTGGAACTGTTTTAATGAAAAATATCCACTATTGCCTTTTTATTGGTTTGTTTGACTTACCGTCAATGGTGGCTTGTGTGCCTTGCAGTCAGCGTGCGATGGCATTGTAAACTGTAGATAACTGTAAAGAAACAAAGAAAAGTTGAAACTTTTAATGAAAACAATTTCCAACGGTTTGGAGATTAGTCACGATTAAATAAAGACGTATACTATGCTAATAGCACAGAATGATTTTGAAGTCTCGTATTCGTCTCTATTATTTTTGTATTCATTTCAAAAAGCGGATTATTTTGATATAAAGCTGAACTCTATCTATACTTTTAACTTTTTAATGGGAAAACTTTTTTTTAGGATCATACCAATATTTTTTTATTTTATTGCAGGTTATTCTACACCTATAAAGTCAAGAGTAAAAAAAGGATTTATTTCTCAAATTAAAAAAGTAGAACAACTGCTGGTTTATTGTGATGATGAATTTTTCCTCTGGAAGCTGCTTACAGATAGGGTTAGCAAATGTACGATTATTTTAAATATTAAAAATAATCAGTGAAACTTTTGTGTTCATTTCTCTTCGGGGGATTTTGTCTATATATACATCTCCTATTTATGTTTGAAAATGTATTTGTTGGAGATAATTTTTACTTTTCGCAGTAGGCAAAAATCTCCATTTCTATTTATATAAGCGTTTCAAAATTAAATTCATAAATCTTTCATGAAGAACTCTCGGTGAATTTTCTGTAAAAATGTCAGCAAACAAGTTTCCAATGCTGCAATATGGATCAGGTTTTTACAAGCTTTACGGTATTTGTATCGTCGTTATCTATTCCTCCTGCTAGAGAAAATGCATATCCAATGTGTGATTTACAAGCGTTAGTAACTCCGCCTCACCCAACAGCTACATGCCCTACTTCTGGTCTATCTGCCTTCCGGTATCTCAACGTTTGGTGGTAGTGTTGCACTAGAACTATGTTTTGGTACTGACCTTACTAGGTACATAATTAAGATTCTATGAGACATCCATGCACCATCTCTTGAACCTTTCTACAGCCATCCGCATTACATATTATCTGCTAACCTGTATCAAGTGATGTTACTATTGGTCGAAAATTTTCATTTTGCGAATGTTTAATAGCTATTGGACATAAAGTTTCTGGCAAACTTCGATTGCACCAGGAAATTAGTTTTGTTTCCTGCCTTTAAAAATATTGTCCAAGTGCTTAGTTTACCGTTTCATTTTGAATTGTTAGCTGCTTTTTGATTCGGTTCATCATCTCTTATTGGAGCAACTTATGAGTACGTCCTTCACTGTTTTTGGGACATACAAGCTTTATTTTCACATTAGCGAAAGCCAATTTGCTTCGCAACACTACCCAATCTGATGCCCCATTATTGAGCAGATTATATTGGGCTCCACGCCCGTATACAGAAATGATCTATCATCGCACCAATCTAGTCCCTGGTACCAAGCGAAATGGTGGTTTTGACCACCTTGATGAACGGTTCACGGATGTCTGAGTCGAATTCGCAGAGCTCTGCGGCTATTGGTAACAATAAAGAGAATTTAAAACGTTAATCGACTTCTGGTTAAAAATTCTAGAATTGTTAATTTACCAAATTTATGTTTATTTTGCACATTTTACACGAGTTAAATTTAGCCCCCGACTAACACAATTGGTTCGATTCTTCTTAAAAGTTCGGGATATCTACTTTAGGTATCATAGGCGTTTAGAGCAAACGTTTAAAAGTCTAGTAATTATTGCATATTTTGACTTTTTAATGTGAATGTGAACCATTGCGCTTCTACTGTCAACTAACTTTTCAATGTTCAACATTTGTGAACTAATTCTTTACTTTTGCTATTTTGTTTCTCAACACTTCATTTCACTGAGCGCACACACGCAATTGAAGTTACATTTTATTCAGCTCTTACACCGCACTGTTTTTTCTACCAGGAATCAGTTCCTGGGCCTAAAAACGTTTGGAAATAGTTTTTTTTTCACAGCGGAAGTTATTCACACCTTTATTGATGTATTTAACAATTAATATCTTCTCTTTCTTCTTAAAGTACTCAGAAAATGACAGTAGATAATTTGCCGTGTCACCGTCAAAAAAGGAAAAGCTCAGTACGCATACGAAGTACTTTTTCTAAGCGGTTACGGATCGTCAATTTTGACGTAATGTTTATATGAATTAAAATTGTATTTATTTGATTAAATTTTGCTTAACACGAATCATTGAAGAATATGTCACAACCAAAAACTTTTTAATATTGAGCTTGCGCTTTTCCTTTTTTCGATCATATAGTTATTGTACGCCTAGTGAAGCAAGAAGGACAAATACGTAATATCGTCTGAAGAGCCAAGATAACTTTCGTATCGGCAACATAGCGAAAGACAAAAGAGAACACCGGTAAGGCTAGACCGCAGAAGAACCAAGTTGCGGAAAAGGAATAACAGCAATGAGAACCCCAAAGCGGAACTTTCCAATTGCCCTTAGACAAATTTCTTTTTTCCTAAACCATTGTTTGCGAAACCTACCGAGAATGTTCTTAGTCAGGTAATTTTACCAACCCGTTCAGAATGCCTTTTTTTTCTGAAATCTTAAGTTTAAAAAGTAGAAAGAAAAACAGGCTATTTGCAGTCTTCTATGGCGAAATGACTAACTCCGTCAATCGAGTTTTTATCTTCTCCCAAAGCGACGGTACTTTTTCTACTCCTTACGATTTTCAGTTAGCACTACTAGTTGATTCAAGTGTTATAGATATGTTTTACTATGTTATAGGTGGACTTCGGTAGAAAATTGTAACGGACATCGCTTTGAAATAAATACGCAGAACGCCTGAATTCAAAACTCAAATTTGTGCAGATAAAATATTCCCCGAAATTCACGATACAACTGAAAGTTATTTGCATTTTCTATATAGAAAAGTGTAACTTCTATTCATTTTATTCTCTTATATTCAAACAGGTAAAAATTTACCTGCTACGTGCTATGTTTGGAAGCATCGAAGGCCTTTAGGTGTGACTTCTTTTGCAAAGATGTAGATCAATAAAAAAGTATAGTATATGAGATTCGGCCGCCTAAAGCTGTCTCGTAGAATGGTTACATGAAGAGATAGACACTGCGAATAATGCGCTTAGAAATGGGAAACAACTGAAGCCAAGCACAAACGTAGTATGAGTATGAGTTTTAAGAAACTCTGCATAAGGGCTTGTGAAAATTTGTACCATTATGTTCAGCAAACAGATGGCGATAACAATGTCTTAAAGATAAGTAATTAGTAATTAAGTTCATGTTTCGGTAGGTTTACGCCCTGTTCTACTGCAGTGTATTATTTTCAGGTACAAACTTAGTTGGTTTAGTTTGGTTTTCCAAAAAAATGGATTATTTTATGTTCAATTGAATTTAATTAATTTTTTTAAACAATAAAATATTTTCAAATTATTTGTAAGATTACATTATTTTTATTTTTTTGTTCACATTCGCAATATGCGACGGTACATAAACAAAAGAAAAACCAGAAAACCATTAAAATCCACACGTGTCATCGCCTGTATTTACGCCCACGTAAAATAAATAGACAACTTCGAATAGGAGAGAAAAAAATTAAATAAGACGAGGAACTAAACGTGTATGTGGTCTCAGCACGCAACTACTGTACCCATTGAATATGAAGGGTGTATTCATTTTGTCATTTTAGTGGTAATGACCAGAGGCAAAAATCAGAGACCCCCGCAAAGTACATATTTTCTTGACCAGCCTCAAATTTAGAATCGACTTAAGCATGTTCCTCTGTCCATCTGTCCGTCTGTGTAAAGTCTTGCTAAACGTTCTCGTGGCCGCAGAAATGAATATATTGTCTTCAAGTCCTGTTGAAAATCGATCACAGACCGCGCCTCTGTCTTCTGACAATTTTGCTCGGTGCTGATAACTTACAAAATAAATGTTTCCATGGGATTGGTGAAGAATAGAAAAAGTCTGCCATGGCCGCCGATTAAAATTTGGTTTTCTCTTCCTTTTAATAATTTTCTTACTTGTTTTGCTATTAAATCTAAAAACAATATGCATATGCAATCGTATGAAATCATTTGCATAACTTTCCACCATAAGCTACAATTTTATTGTTATTTTAGAGAGAATGCCGGTAGATTAACGCCATTCTAGCAGCTTATATTAAGTTATTACATAGAAATTCATAGTTATTACTCAATTCAATTCAATTTCAATTTCCGTTTTTGCAATCATAAAAAGGTAAAGGACAAATAGTCTTACAAATGGATGCAAATTTATCAATTTAGAATTCCACAAGTATCTATGTGCTTCATACGCACTAGGTATGACGGTTATGAAAAATTTTCTAAAGTTTTCAAAAAAAAAGGAAAACGATTTAGCTCACACTCATTTTCATGTTCAAAACTCAAAATACCATTATTAAGTACTCCTTTCACTGAATTTTTTTACTAGCATTTAGTTTATTATATTATTATATTAGCTGAAACAATCTGAAGCGGCATTAGTCACGATTTTCTTCATACGCAGTTTCAAGCCTTTAAATAAAACATAATCCACGCTATGGCGGCATGCTATTCTCTAGAAGAGTGAAAAGCTCCGATGCACATCAAAATGATGTAAGAAAGCAAGATTCTCTCTTTATGATTAGGTTCTTTACGGTAAGCAAAAATGTAAGTGCTTTATATGATTCTGATGGTGTGTGCTAGATGTGACGACAGAAATGACGGATTCACTATGTCGCCTCGTTTCTCGGTTTGCAAAATAGTAAAACATACATTTAAGAACAAATAGAACGATTCTGAGACATAAAAGCCAAAAATATAAAAACATTACTGTCGCCATAACCGACCCTTAAAGCCGTCAGACCGCCTGACACAGTTCCTTATTTATTTGCATTATAAAACACCTAAAAATTTTATCTGTTTCTCACGATAGCCTTGGAGGAAGGGAAGGGGAATACAAAACATAGACGCATAAGGGGTTCAAATTTGTATTCAAAATTGCTACTATAGACCAACCGTTTGGTTTTAGCACGACAGCTGGGTAGGTAGGGTGAAGCTCTTTTATTCAAATTTTTCACAGCTATTTATTATGCTGGAATTCCATCGCTCAGTGATTGTTGTTTAGTGAGAAGAAAAGAAGAAAATTGTCAATTTTTTTCAAGTATTTTTCGAAACCAGATACTTCATAGGAAGTGGTCGCAAAAATCGTTCGACCCAATCCGCTTTCAATAAAGTTCGTCTTTGGATCCCAACATGCTCGTGTACGTATCCGAGATAGATTTATATAATCTTAACAGTAATAATAACAACTAGTTATAAAAATGTCCACGAGATTGTTTCGTTTGCTGTGTGCGGTGTTACGGTTTCGATGCTACATACTGTGTTAAGAGCGGGCCATCAACGATGGCCTGACACCATCAGTTAATAAGTACACTGCTGTACTGTACGTATTTATGTACTGTACTGAAGTAATAAATATTTTACGAAACAAATTTAATGTAATGAAAAATTCCTGACAAGCTAGGAGACAGCGAGAGCAAATTAAACGCAACTCTAGTGAAAAAACGGTTTGTAGTCATTTGTTTCTTTTTGCTATGGTTGTTGCGGCAGTTTCTACATAAAATTGTTAGATGTTCATATTGCGAATTTAACTCTGATGTTGTTGAATTTGAAGTGAATAAATGACTGGAAAGTGTGTATGTATGACACAAAATTGTCAAGTTTATGCAGTTAATATTAATGTAGGTTGTTGCAATAGTTGCGATAAGCAAACAATCGCGCGTGCTACGACAAATTCGAAGTGATGTATACATCTTGTAATGACTATAAAAATATTAGTGCAAAGAATTAAGAAGAAAAGAATTTATTCGCAGAACTGTGTATAAATAAATAAAAACAAGTGAGAAAACTATAAACTCTGACGAATCTTTTATACCCACCACCGTTATCTTCAAAAATAGGTCGAAGAAACTCAATTTCGATGCTCTATAATATTGGGTAGGCGTGGCAGATTTTTCCAATTTTTATGAAATACCGTGAAAATTTTTACTGCGTAGGTTATGTGTAGTGAGCGAAACACACCGAAAGTTGAGGTGGCTTCAGCTTATATTACACTGTAACCGTGCATACGTGCAATAACTCTCAGTGCTTCTGCCAAATGTGATATACAGATCTTAATTTTGCGATTTCAAGAGACATTTCCCAAATAAGCATACAGATATATTGATTGTTGGACGGACGGAGATAGTTAGGTGGATACTGAATTTGATACTAAGCAAAAGAAGGTCCCTGAAGCTCCTTTACTGATATAATGAAGGTTTTCACAAAAAAAGATTTAATTTCAATGTTGTATTATATGGGGTGAATGTAGTGTGTCATGCAGAAACTTTAATAGATGTATATGCTGTAGTGGCCCATTTTCAGAAATGTAACAGCAGAAGATAGACTTTCCATAAGTTGATCATAACTGCAATTGAATGAAGGTGAACTAGAATGGCTGTCGCCAGTTAGGAGTCAATATTAAGAGTGTAACTTTGCTAAAATATATGTTTACATTTACGTCCAGTTACGTTCCTTCTACAGTTTTGGACTTGCATTCACAAAAGCGTATGGTTATCTTTCTTATAATCGTAACAAAGCTGCTTAATAAAGCCTGCATTGATGATATCGAAAAGATTGGAAAAAATTCTCCGAAGACTTAATGATTAAAAGAATTAACTGAAGTATATAAAGAATTGATCGAGTTAGTCGTTTAACAACAACCAATACCACATTGTGACCTCTAAAATGGTGTTCAGCAGAGAATTTACGTAAAGCGATAAAAACTGGTTCGTGAGGCTCGAAGAGCAGGCAAATACTGTAGTATTGTTAAAAAGAAATTGCTGTAAACAACTTTTTGTAGTAAATGCTTTCTCTAAAATTGTAAATGAAATTTACGCTACTGTAAATTCACAAACCGATGGTGCGGACCGTGTCTCAGGAATATCAGGAAAACGAGTGAACTCGAAAAGGCATTTTCTGTAGCAATATTTTACAGTTCTTTATTAACCATTCCTGAAAAGTTATTTATCAAGATTTACACAAAATTCACGAAATTGATAGAAAATTATGTGATTAGTGAACTTACTTCATCGAAATAAATATGATCGCATAGAGAGTATGGCATGGGATACCATTTCCGTTTATATCAACAAATAAGGTCCAAACTGCAATTAAAATTCAAAGCAGCATTTGAGTTTTTCTTATTTCGTAAAAACATTTCCGCGTTTACAATGAACGCACACGCAAAGATAAAACAGTCATATTTATTTAACATAGTAGTACTTTTTCAGTTAAATGGGTAACTTCTTTGTAAAGACACATGCCTTGGTCGTCAACAGCCGAAAGCCACATTCCTTTACTTGCTATTAGATAAAAGAAAAACTTCATGGCGTTTTTGTAGGCTCTTCTTCAAGTCAGTTTTGAGTATTGCCTGACATTGCGTTATCGAAGCCACAGTAATTTCTTTAGTTGTTACTAGTAGAAAGTGGAGTCGACTATCTAACCAGATCATAACGCAAGATTCCCTTCCAATCCAGCAACCGCTAAATGTTATCAAAGACGGATCGTCAATCCGGACTTTGCCAACGTCTATTTAGTTGCGTCTAACTTAAATGAGGAAAATTGTCGCCCCACTCTCTTAAGTGCACTATTTTGTTTATAAATGTAAAAAGGGGATGGCGAATATCCGAAATAACATACAAAGGGCATGGGAAAAATAATATGAGCACTGCTTCCGTGTAAATAACGCAACGGCTCTTTATTGCGTAGTATACATGTCAAATCTTATAGACTATGTTTTGGTATATTGCACGCTTTGTTTTGTGGCGGTTCAAACAAGCGATCGGTGATATGTGTGACCTCTCGGCTATTCGTTGGTGTCTGACTAGCGCGAGTGTCTGTGACGGACACAGCGGAACTACTTAATGTTTCACAAACAACGGCTTCCTTGGTAGTGACAACAAACACGAAACGTGGTGAGCCATCATTTGCGAAGTGGGGAAGTGGGGGAACGAGCAGATAGCACAAAATTATTACTACAAAGGCGGCAGCACAAATAATGTTATATATTTTTTAATAAATAAATATTGTGTATATGTGAAGTGTTCATACTATTTTGTCCATTTTCTCAGCTGTAGTTATAAAATTTTATAAATATGACACTCGATATTACTTTTTAATATTGAGTCGATTTACCAAACGTTCTGTTGTAAATGTTAATCATGTGAAAACCTCAAGAGACTTAGCGAATATACATATGCGTATATTAACGTTTGTTGGTTTATCTTTTTTTTTTAAATCCGTTGTTCTGTATTGTTATTGAAATTTTTTTCCTTATTTAAAAGTAAAAGATGATGAACTTAACATTGTGGCAAAGTAGGACTTTTGACGGAAGAGTACAACAATGGTAATTAAACTTGTATTTACAAAGATAACTTCGTTTGCATGATTTTTAATTAAAATGAAAAAACTTTTTTCTTTTTTTTTATCACGACCTTGTTATAAAAATGCATCAGTAAATGAACAAGCAGAGCATAAATCAGAACACATATTGAGTTAACATATACTAGAGAAGTTTATTTATATCCGATATTTTGTTTAGTTAAAAAAAATGTTTATAGATTCTCTTGACATAATTTTTGTGTCACTTTTATTATTCTTCCGTAAAAAAAAATTGATATAACATAGTTTTCCCCTCAAGGCTAAAGGGTGTTCGGAATAAATACGAAGCGAATACGAATGAGTATTTATTGAATATTTTCTTTTATTATTTAGCATTTCCTTTAGTTTAGTTTCGTTAAATTTAGTTTATTAATCATATTAATAACAAGAAACCTTACCATAAAAATTAAAATTTTAGTGCCACTAAGACTACATAGTCTCTTACGGCACGATTGAAAACAACAAAATAATGGTCCAGCATGGACCATTTATAAAAAATAAAAAACCCTTAGAGCCAACTTTAATGACTTCGGCCTTACGACCATCTTAATAGCAGGTGGCCATGAACTCCACAACTACACCGCATTAATAAAGAATAGTCTTGATGATAACATGTATTTATGAACAGGTAAGATTAGATTTGTTGCCAGTTCCGATTTAGGCAACCGAATTTTCTGATATAAATATCTTTGTGTTTGAGTGTGGATTAGCTTATGAAGGAAAACTAAATTTCGGATGTTAAAGTACGTTGAAGAATCAGAGTTCAAGATGTTCACCGAGAACTGAGATATCCTGTCATATTTTCGCTTGTTATAAACATATCTAGCACACTTATTAACCACGACTTGTATCTTTTTCCTGGAAACATAATCAAGTTTCCCATATACGTTAACTCCATAAGATATAAACGGCACAACTAAACATGTAACCAGTCGCAGTTTGGTCAGCGTGGGGACATAGAACGAAGAGAACCGCAATTTTGTCAGAATATTGTGAGCACGCGTTAGCACGGAATTAACATTATCTTCAGCACTTAATCGAGAGTTAAGCTTAAAACGAAGACTTGAAGGCGAACTAACAAACTCGTTATCTTCATCCATCAATTTGACCAGTGGCAAAGATTGCAAATCACAAGCAACAGGTGAAATGATCATGGTCATAGTTTTGCTAGAGTTTAACACTAAATTATTTGAGTCAGCCCAAAGAGCAATGCGAGCTAAGTCGCCATTAATACGCCGTACCCGGTCATCCACATACCCACGCGGGCTGGATAAATAAATTTGAGAACCATCAGCATATAAATGGATGCGACAATTGTGACAACACGCAACTAAGTCATTAATAAAAGTACTAAATAGAACAGATCCTAAAATCGAACCTTGTGGTATCCCCGAACGAATCAATTTTGAATCAGATGAACTGTTGCCAATTGCCACACGTCGGAACCGATTCACCAAATAGGACTTTATCAAATTTATCGCAAAGGACCCGAAACCAAAATAATATTCAAGCTAGCGCAATAATAAATTATGATCCACAGTATCAAAAGCCTTCAAAAAATCAATCATGACCAGTATAGTTGATTCCCCCTTCTCATTCTTCGGACGAATGTCTTCCAAAACCTTGAGCATAGCCGTGTTATAGCTGTGCCCAGGTTTATAGCCAAATTGATTCTCACAAAGTAGATTCTTCATTTTCATATATAGCACCATCTGGTCGGTTATTACCCGTTCAAAAACCTTCGATAAGTCGTGGAGAATATTAATTGGACGGAAATCTTCGAGAAGAACGGACGATGGTCTTTTTCCAATGGGAGTAACCTTTGCGATTTTCCAACAATCGGGAAATGAACAAGTCGTCATGATGTGATTTAGAACTTGAGTCAGTGGTAGAATAATACTAGAAAGAATAAGTTTTACAAACTTAATACTGATATCATCATAACCAACTGCCTTAGATTTAGTACAGTGAACGGCCCGCCATACTTCATCACTAGTGAAATCCCTAAAATGAAATATTTCACCATTCCGATACAATAAATCTTCATTCAACCGCAATGAGCGATTACAAGAAGTCAGATTAGATTTCAAAAAATGTTCGTTCAATCACATTTCTTGTATGTTCGTTTAAATCCAATTTATTGTAGATTTTTCCATAGAACTTTAGGAGGAAGACTCACATCAAACTTCTCACAATAGTAGTGGGGCTTCAAATGTCGAGTAATATTATGCACTCTTTTTCTAAGTGTCCGGACAGCTTCCCAATTACACAGGTGCGGGAATAATTTCAAAGTTTGTATGCTCTGTTACAGCGACTGATAGCTCTCTTGACTTCAACAGAAAACTATTATGGCTTATATGGTCTAACCTCACAAGTTTTCAAGGGTAAATTAAATAACTCGGACAAATGATATGCCAAATAAGATAATTTCCCATTTACATCGGCAAAATTCAAGACATTATCCCAAAAAATCAAAGAAGAAGAAGCCATTAACCTGAATTGACTTATAATCCCTATATGTAAACGTAAGCCGCTCGTTGATATCATACTCAATATGAACGTTCAAGGAAACAAACAACAACTTATGAGAAGTAAGCTGCCATTGAGAATGGGGTTCTGACACCGCAATTTATCAAGGAGTTCGGAATTGGAGTAACTAAAGCTCAAATCAGTCTTAAGTCGAGAGTCAAGCTTGTTGGGGGCTTTAACCTCGTAATCCTTTGGCATAACACAACTTTAGCCTTCTCTCTCTCATCGTCTCCGCAACAGTCGACCACAACAATACCATTATTTCTACTATGCACACCGGAAATGCTCAATTTCTTGAGATCAACATCTTTATTTAAGGCTGATTTGGTCACTTCGCATTTCTTCTTGTTCTTTGGCTTGATTATTAACGGCGCACTGATCTTAATAGCAGAAATTTTCATCACCCCAGCAAAAGACGATTTACCTTTCATCTGACCTGCTAACTCGGTCAGCTTCTGAACAGCCTTAGGTATTTGCGAAAGTGTGCATACAAAGCATACTCTATAAACTGTTAACTTCAAATATGCTTCAGTTAAGATGTAAAGTCATCCGTGTGTATGTATATGACAAATGCAATCTAAGCGTTTGTAAAGAGATGACGATCAAAGTAAACAATACGAAGAGAGATTAATTATTTGGAGATCCAGTCATAATGTAAATGTGCAGCAAATTCGTCTTATGTGGAAGATACGAAAATAGAATTAAAAAATTTTCCGATGTGACAGTGGTATGTAAAGATCAACGAAATTCTGGAAAGAATGTGTGGGAGCTTTAGAAAGCAACGTTTTGGTCTTCCCTGAAGAATCAGTAACTTTTGTTGTGCTTGAAAGTTTAAATATTTTCTGAGTTTTTGATTGCTACTCAACATAACTGTTCCCAATTTTGTAACTTAATGCTTACAGGGGCAATGACAACAGTGAACGGTACTCTCGCCAAAAATTTTATAGCGTAGCTTTTCTAGTCGGGTAAATTTTTGCACGACAAAAATTAAAAAAATTATTGGCGAATATTGGCAAGCTATTCTTCTAAACTAATTCTGTAAAGACCAAATGGCGCACTGTTGTTGTTTTTAGAAGTGCTCCGCATTCCTAATTACCTACCAATTTCAAAAAGTGGTTAGTTCTATATAACACATATTGATATAACCTTTGGAGCGAATGTCTACCTCAATCCACTTCCAAAAACGCGTGAACGAAGTTAATGCGCGTCAGCGAATTATGCATATTTTTAAACGAAACGCTGAGACTATCGCTGACCAATCAAGAGGGTCGTGCATTACAGACTTTTTGAATCATTTGTAATCGCTTTATCTAAACATTTACACGATGTAAAGTTTCCCACAATTGAATTGAGTTCAATTCAATTCACTTCAGTTGATACCAACTCAATTTAATTTGATTCTGTTCAATTAAGTTCAATTCAATCAATTCAATTCAATTGTATCCAATACAGTTCGGCTCAATTCAATCCATTTCAATTCGATTAGATTTAATTCAATTCAATTTACTCAGTTCAATCCAATTTAGTTTACATAAATTCAATTTAATTTGTTTCTATTCAATTCAATTCAATCCATTTCAATTAGATTCGATTTAGTTCAACTGAATTTACTTAGTCCAGTCCAATTGAATTCACTTCACAATTCAATTTAATCCAACTCAATTCAATCCAATTTATTGCGATTTGAATCACTTTGATACAATTCAATTTACTCAATCCAGTGCAATTCAGTTCACTTCAGTTCACTTCAGTTTACATCAATTCAATTTAATTTAATTCAACTAATCAGTTCAGTTCAGCTCAATTCAATTTCAGCTCATTATCAGCTCAATTTATATTCACTTCACTTCAATATAATTTAATTTAATTCAATTCAATTTTACCTATTGTATTAATTTTTTGGAATATGTCCAATATTTAAAACTATTTAACAATTTTTATATGAACAATTCTATTTTCATCAAAACGTGTCATTTCTCTTTATTAAACGTACACAAGAACGTTTGAAGTTCGTTAAAATTGGTCACAGCTTCTTCGCTGTAAAACCTATAAAGTAATACCTGTTTTTTTGGTTGGTTAATAAGGTCAACTTTTTTTGGGCGAGAATAAAAGCTAGAAAATCATAAAGTCTTAACAATACGATAGCGCCAGATTTAATATCAATGAAAGGGGATTTCCTTAAACCAGAAAAAATGTCATTAAAATAGTGTTACAAAACCGCTTTTTTATATTTTCCTTCAGAAAAAGTCCATATCGCTAGATTGTGAAAAGCGTAGACTTTATTTACAATCTCAATGTTTTTTACAATTGTTTACAGGAGCTTATATGTCTTTAATGTTTGATTGCCTCGGATATAATTATTCCGTTCTCAACGTATAACTAACTCCTCTTAAACGAGATGCTCCGCTTATAAGTCTTACAATTATTACAAAACCATGCATCCGATTTTGCGACGCCTATTAATCCCTTGCTGCTGGATTTCCTTGCATAGTTTTGTAAATCTCTTTACCTGATATGTTTCGCGGGAATTCTTGTCAATCTTTGCTTACGGCAGATAAAGCATAAGGAGGAATTTCGACAAGTTTGGTGTAGGTGTGTTTTACCAGTTTCGCAACGGTAGTTATTATCGCTGCCGGCATTTAAAATTTTGCAGTATTCTAGTCTAATTCACTATTAAACTTTATTCGCTGCTTCCAATATCTCTTAAAAGAGAATTAAATTATCGTTAGTTTGAGTTCATCAACAATTTTTGTTGGCATTATATTAAAATAATATTTTTACTTTCCACAAGTTTCCTTTCAGTTGATCTTATCTAAAAAAAAATTTTAGAAAAGAGAAATAATCAACATTTAATGAAAAAAAAATTGTAAGAAAAAAGTATGTAAACCAGAATTTAATGCTGAAGAATTATACTGAGTTTTATGTTAAGAATAATTGTGCAATTGAGTTTTATGTATTTAATACATCATATAAAATATGTTCTTCAAGCCTTTGTGAGTAATGGATTCTTCTCATTCATTGAGAAAACAAGAATAACTATAACTTAAGTAACTCCAAGTATGTTCCTGAATCTATCTATTACAATTCTCCTTTACTTCGCTTTAGTCTAAGGAGCTTATTAAACCTTTTCAAACAAATTTCCTATCTAACGCAATTTGGCTCAATATGTGAGTAGCAACTTTCCTGCATAAACGCAAGCAAAGATACCTTTCTTTATTGCGCGCTTCGCTTGCAGAGCTTGCTTAGAGCACAATTCATAATATTTGCTGTTTTAATGGGATTGATTTGTTCTTTATTTAACGATGTGATATGTGCATACGTACACATGCTTCCTTTGCATGGTATGGTGCACTGTATGTTTTTCGAAACAGCAATCAAAAGAAAAACTGTACAAAATCCGTAGCTATGAAAGTGATGAGAAGAGCAACAACAAATTTTGAGTAATTGCGCCTTTGAAGACTTTGAAGAATTAAGTTTTATGCGCCAAGCACAAGTGTGTTTCAGTCATGAAAAATAAACTTTAAATCTAAAGTCGACATCTATTCAATAATGCTCTGTTTGCAAGTAGTCTTCAAGTGATATTACTGAGGCCAATCTTTTGCACCCAATATCAACATAATTGCTCGCCTTGACACTGTGCAACAAAAGAAGCTCAAGGCGCTAAAGTTTTATTATTTCATCTCGAGGTTATTTTTGGCTGCAAGTCTAAATAAATTAATCAGATTTCGACGTTTATTAATATCAATAATAGGCGATTAGACGGTTTATGTTATCTTTTTACATATAACTGGAGATCTTACAAGTGAAAAGATAAAATAAGCATACTATCGTTGTTTTATTTGTGTTTAAAAACACATTCCTACGACATAGAAAATATTTTTAGTGTTGCACATTAAAATTGTCTACAAGGGTTGTTATGTAATTCCCTGGCCGTTCATAAACGTTAACCATTAACGCTTGTTTCTATCTTTGGCATTATCAAGCAGTTTTGCTTACCTATGCATTTACAGAAGCGCAAAACTTTGTTTATATTATACACACTACTACGCACTTCACTCAATCGTCGTTGTAACTGTAAACATTCAATAAAATTGAGCTCTTTCCATTAAAGCGCCATCTAACTACGTGTTTGATGATTAGTGAAAATATCGAATGCAGTGGACAAGCTCATACCAGTAGTGCATGTACGTACGATAAGAAAGCACGCGAAAGATAGAGTTATATGCAGTAACATTAACTTTGCATATCCAAAGCACGCATATGTATACGTTAACTGAATAACTTACTGGAGAAGAAAGATTAGCTCAAAATTTGGCGAATCTGTGAAGAGATTGTAAGGAACAAAATGTGTTCCTCTATATTTGTGCCGAGGCCACACCGTCGGCTTTGTCCAAGGTTCTGTGCGTCCTACCGGTACGCAAAAATGAAACATACAAAAGTTCTTTCCTTTATTATTAATTAACTCTTTATTATAATCTTTGCCACAATAATTGTCCTTCCGTGGACAGTCAGTCTTTCTACATCGGACATTGGCTCGATGCCCTCCGATTTTGCCCTAAATATGCGGATGGACACGGACTAGAATTAAGACAATCGCGCGACCGATCACGTCGGTGTTCAGCACCAGAGAGAGCAACCGGAAACGACAGCGTTCCCCACTTGCTCCGTTCTTACCTCCAGGGTCGCATTCCGACTCTTCGCTCTTCGCTCTTCGCAATTGGGGAGGGAAAGCGTGTGGACCAAAACGAGGGCACGACTTTGGTCCTTACAAGATTTAAGCAGTGAACTGAAAAACTGCCAAAGCATTAAAATCATCAATTAGATGACCATTCGGTATTAGCGTAAACTACGTTTGAAGTCAAGGTTTTTCGTTGTAGAACAAACTTTTACGGCGCTAAATTAACAAAATTAAAAATTATGCTACGAATATAAGAAAAACGTGATTTGTGATTTCCTGCTCTTTTTTATTTCTTTTGTTTTGTGTAGTTTTATGTGATAGTTGAAGTTTTCTTTTGTGAAATTACTTCAGCATTGAACTTTCGTCTATGGGAGCGATGTTTAACGTTTGTGTGCGGTGAGTTCTTTTTATCAAACCAGAGCTTGACCGCGTTTGTAAATGACAAAGGACGTCAAAATGAATCATTTGTTCACATATTTCGTTATACTTTCATTCGCTCACATACAAAATGCGTAGACGTTGAAGAATTAGTAACAAATGAATAATTATAAATTAATAATAATAAAAATTAACAATAATAAATGAATAATACAACTTATGGCTTTGGCCTTTTACTAAATAAATATTAAAATTCTCTACTTATTCTATTCCATCTAAAATAAGCCGTTAGTCCAGCTTTCAAGCAGTGGAATTTTTCTTTCATATTAGATCCTCTTCATGGCTGTAGCCTGTATATTTAAGCACAACGCAATTAAGAACGCTTTTATTCTTAATTCTTTTTTAATATGTAATTCTTTTCAAACATTTGATATATTTTTCTTATAACACTACTGTTGATTTCGTATGCAACCATAATACGTAAACAAATATAGATTTGCCTCTTGACAGAAGTCTTTTCAATTAGCGTAGTTCGTTTATATTTTGTATTCCCATCTTATTTTTATTTCATTTTCTGAACGCGTATCACATAGTTTCTATACTTAACAATGCTGCATTACTAATGGGGTTGTGGGTGTTGATGCAAATTATAAGTCTAACTTATGCTAAAATCTAGATATATATACATATATCTGCGTGCATGCTTACCTCTACACCCGATGTTATACGTTAAGCTGTAAAATCCTTTTTGCGTATTGATAGCCATAAATCATATGAAAAAAATGTATGCCAAGATTTAATTAATTTAGTTAATTTTTAAAATAATGTGTAAAAAGGAACTCTTATGTTCAACTGTTACGAGAACCCTCTCCTTGATGCCTCAAAACTGTTTACTTTTTTAATCAGTACAAAACTCCAAAGAGCGTAATCTTCACCATTTGCGTGAATGAATTTATGAATACACTTTTCTTCTTTTACTCTCACTCTACTAATTATTTCGAAACTTTGACAACTAACTTGGATTATAGATCATTCAAAGAAAGCATAGCTTTGCACATGTAATTCCATTAGAAATTTGGTATACATTAAAAATCAGAAGCATGTAGGACAGTTTCGGTTCTCTCTGCAATGACCCAGACTCTTAAACTACTGTAGGAAGGACTAATTCATAATTCATCGTATTTATTCGGGTAGTATCTCTTAATAACACTTTTAAGGCTCATCTGAATTCATTGGACATTTCATTGGGACAAAATTGTCCTGTAGGAAGTGTCATGCAACATGAATACCGAATAAATTCTAATCGAAAGCGATCACTAATCACCGTGCTTAGCTTATTTCTCAAAAGAATGAAACGTCGTTTTGGAATTAAGTTGAAGTTTATGAAGAAATGTAATCGTAATTTACTTCAGTTTAGAAGGAATGCTCCTGAGAAATAATTCTGTATATAAGTGATTCTATATACCTTGATGGTTATTTAAGATTGTCGTAAAACCAGGTCATAACGTTCTTACTTTTTGTTTTAATATTTGTATATCATTGTTTTTAAGTTATTAACATTATTTTTAATGTTAAAAAGCCTAAGGGGCAAAGATGCACATTATGCTACCGTAATATGGAAAAGTTTATGACTATAAGAAAAGTGCGGTTGTGTCCTAACTTAATTGTTGTTAAATTCTTTGAAAAGCCCTTATATATTAGCATTATAAGAATTATACATGTATGTACACACAATCTTCGTCGCAGAAGTGCTGCAAATAAAATATTTAACAGATGATAAATCTTTTTCGTAACAAAGTGTTTTGTCTCTCTTTAAGATTTGCAGTGTAAGTGTAGGTTAACACCGATGTGTAATAAGAATTATGTGTAAGTATAAGCACAAACAGCTAACTCCTGGTGTTTCTGACATGAGCGTGTACTTTTGGTAGATAATCCATGAAGTTACAGCTGTGGTAATTAAGGCAATGCAACGGGTTACCCGTTTCTTCTTTATTTTTATTTAATTTAAATATTCTTTTCTCAACTTCAAGTTGTTTGCCAATCATTCATTTGTAAATATAACACCCATTGTAACGGTTCCTCCAAGACGAGGTGTTATTCAAAGCTTTCCAGGGGTCCGCTTCCAAGAAATTTACAAAAATATTCAGACCTTCCTTTGTTATTTACATTTTATATTTACTTATATTCTGGAAATTTTAGATTTATTTATATTCTGGGGGATTATACGACAATTTTGAGGCGGAAAGGACAAAAACCAGGACAGCAACACGACGGTTCATTCGAAATTCGGGACACTAAATACCCTGTAACCGTTCTCGTTATTGCAGATTTACTTTTCACGACTATCTTGACTTTTGTAGCACAACCGAAAAAATTACTACTCTGCCATCACCACTTTACCGTTATATGATGTGTACAAATATTGCTTATCCAATATGGACATGCTCACGTTTATAACGATTACCATAAGCAAGTGTAGCTTATTTCCATGCGTAGGTTTAATGTGTTTATACACTCATTACAATGAGTGCATGAAGATGAGTGTATTCTGCATGCAATTCTTTCATGTGACTAGTAGGCAAGTTTAGTGTATGTGTGCACAGATGTCAAACCACGCCCTAAAGCCTTCTTACTTCTGATATTCTTCTCCATCTCTTCTGTCATATGCAAAAAAATCTAGATTTTACTTCCAAAAAAAAATTCTCTTCTACGTTAATAGGTCTTTGCAAATTTCACTTCCTATTTGTAACTTTTATAAATGCGTGGCAATAAAAGTGGCGTAAAGTAAAAAAGCGACCGCTTTTGTATACATATATATCGATATTTATATATACATATGTAAATTGTAGATGTTGGTATCTGCGAAGAAATGCTGAAGAGTGCGAGTAGTAGAAAGAAGGAGAGAATAGAATATATCAGTCACTAAATGGCAGTCGTCAGGAGCAGGTGTACAACTACGAATTAGTAAAGTCGTTAAGTAGCCATGATAGGGAAAAGTTGTCAAATAGAAGTCATGTGATCAAAATAATTAAATATTTGATAATATTTTTATATTATTACTCTTATTTTAAAACTATATTATCATCGTATATATATATCTTATATATATATACTTTTTATCTGATTTCACTTTCCTCTAGAAGGTGGCTGTGACGGGTTCGAATTATTTTAGTGTAATATATAGATACTTTCATGAACATAATTTAACGTTATCAGTACGTTTTTATAAATTTTTAGTCTTGTTTCACACACACACGCATGGCTAAGCTCAGGCTACTGTGGGGGTTACGGATGGCGGATTGTGATCGGCTTCAGGCACCTAAGGATATATCTGTAGGTTAGCTGCGAATTACTAATAAGCACTCCCCGACCAAGAGCGGCAGAGGAGGACGGACGGCTGAAAAGACCTCATAAGCCTATCAATCTTCGGTGACAGGACGAGTAAGCGCCGTCCTTTGAATAGGTGCTCCCCCCTCTTAATATGGGGTGGCACCGATGGAGACAATTCTACGAAGCTTTTAGATAGGCATCAAGACCGAGCCCGGTAAGGTTTTGATTGTGGCATACAGGAACACGTATTAGTATTGAGGATTTCGAGCTGGTGGTGGTAGTATTCCGTTACCTGAGTAGGCTAACGCTGACACCGTTCCCGTCTCGTTAAAATTATGGCAAGTCTGAAAAGTACGTTCTAGGCCGCACCGTTAAGTTGGTGAGTGTAGGCCCAGTTGAGAAGAACTCCTGGCCAATGCTGGACCTGGCATTGAAAGCTAGCTGCTGCATGGCCTCACTGCTTGCAAAGATAACCATGGCGTCCTAACAGCAACTACACCAGCGGAACCGGGTAGCGGCTTCCCAGTTGGGGTCCATATAAAATGAATTCTAATATAATTAAAACTAAAACAACAACACCAACGTCTACCGGATCAACCAAAGAAGCAGACAACAGGGTTCACGCTAGCAATCTGGGCGAGGAGAACCCCTTTAAGACGAATAGCAGGAATCCACGATCGTCGGTTTGCGGCCAGGCCCAGTCGCAGCCACCTACAAACCAACGTAGAGTATCCACGACATCAGCGGGAGACACGCCACCTTTTAAAGGCTGGGCGAATATATATAGGCGCTGGTAGATATGCTGGAGGACGGCAAAAGGCGGTCTATTCATTAAGCCATGAGGGATGCCATTGATGGCATCAGAATGGCGTACGAGCAGTAGGCGCTGCTAAGAAGCCAGGTGATGGTCGAACCTAGAGAGAAGGCCGAGAAAGCCTCTCAAACTACCCCTCCCCCTAATCTAAAAAGGGCGAGGAAGAAGGATGCACTGGAGCCGGATCCGAGTACGAACCTTCTGAAGAGAAGGCAGCCCGACGATGTAGAGACGCCAATTGCCAATCGTTGTACGTGGCCAGCACGTCCAAAGCAGCGCTGCATAAGCCCACCGGCCAAACGGCACGGGCTAGCGGCGAGGACCAGCAATCGCAGAACGGTCGCGAACCAACGTGGGAGAAGGTACTCCAAAAAATAGAAGAAAACAGAAGGAAAAGATTATGAGAGCAGTGCCCGAGGCCTTTGTCACAGCGGCTAAGGGCGAAATGTCGTACGCCGAAAAGCTTCGCAAAGTGAAAACGAAGCTTAAGCTAACCCAACTAGCAGAAACAGTGATGAAGATAAGGCGAATGCAGAAAGGCGATCTGCTATTACAGCTCGGGGAAACCGGGGGCAAGACGGATGAACCGAACGACGCCGTCAGTTCACTGTTAGGGGATCGAGCAACATCGCATCGTCGTATGCAAAGACATCGACGAAAGAAGATATCGGTGAGGCACTAAATACCCAGCTCGGTGCCACCGAGGCAAGCGTTCTGAGCCTAAGGAAGGCATATTGCGGAACGCAAACAGCCGTAATTAGGCTGCAAATGGGCGAAGCCGTGAAGATTCTGGCAAGCGGCAAGCTCAGAATAAGCTGTGTGATCTGCAGGGTCAGAGAGCATATTACCCCGTTGAAATGCTTCAGATGCCTTGACTTTGGGCACATAGCGGAGCAATGTAAACGCAACAGCGACAGGACCAAGATTTGTCGAAGGTGTGGTGAAGAAGGCCACATCGTTAAAAACTGCGCGAAGGACCCCCCCACCCTGTATGTTCTGCAAGAGTAAACCGAACACCTACGCAAAACACGTCTTGGAAAGCGGTAACTGCCCGATATTCAAAAGCGCGTTGGCAGCTAGCGGTCGCAAATGAGATTAGTACAGATAAATCTCAACCATGGAGAAGTGGCTCATGACTTTGTGAGGAACAATTATTGTTCCTTAGTTTTTGTTGCCCGAGGTCTGATTCCAGGCGGTCATTTTTCTTGTTAATATAATTTATCCGCACACACACACACCGATTATTATTCATTAAGTAAACATCATTATGGTTTACTTCTAGGAGTTTATTTACAGATTAAATATAATTAGATCTCAATTCTAATCGTCCCTCAGTCTTGTTGTCGTCTAGTTCTCTAACTCTCGGACTTGGAGGTCGCCCTCGAACCCTCTCAATCCCGGATCAAAAAGGACTTTTTTTACTGATCAACAATCTTGCGACCGAACTCGTCGCTGTATCGACACCAAGAGAGGAAGTGGAAAACGTCGGAGTTCCCCACTTGGTCTTTGCTCGAAATCCCTCCCCCCCGGGTTGCATTTTGACCCTTCGCTGTGGGTTACTGCCCGCTGCAATTAGGGAGGAAGAGCGTGTGGACCAAAACGAGGGCATCCTTGCAACCTTCTTCGGCAGACAGTCGTAGAACGAAAGGTGGACGTGGTATTAATATGTGAACTATACAGGCACACAGGTGGCGGCGCATGGGCAACGGACGCCACGAAAAAAGCGGCCATATGGGCGCCAGCGACAGCGCTTCTAGACTCAGACAGCCAGCACAACGGCTTTGCGAGGGCGAGGGTAAAAGGCATAGTCTACTATAGTTTCTATGCACTTCCAAGCTGGACGTGCGTCGAATTCGTACGTATGCTAGACGAACTGGTGGAAGATGCCTGGAATAGGCCATCAGTCGTAATAGCAGGCGTTTTCAATGCGTGGGTCTTAGAATTGGGGAGTAAGACCTACAATGCAAGGGGGCGTAGCCTGTTGGAGGCTTTCGCTGCGCTAGAGGTGACACTGCTCAACGATCGACGTAAGAACAGATTCCGGAAGGCAGGCACAGTATCGAAAATCGACATCACCTACGTCAGCAATGGTCTGGCGTTGAGATCCAGATGGGTCGCTCAGCGAGGATTACACAAACAGCGATCACCAAGCCATATTCATCGATATCAAAACGAAGGATGGCTGGGGAAGCATCCGGGCCAAATCCACCGGTCCAAAATGGACAGACGCAGCCTTCGACGAGGACGTCTTTAAAATTATTGTGGACTCGTATGAAAGGAGGGAAGGCACGGCAAACCAACAGCTATGGAACGTGTAGGAACTCCTGACGAACGCATGTGACGCCGTCATGCCACGGAGGAGTAGCGGTAAATTGGGAAGTCCATGCCACTGATGGAACAAAGAAATAGAGTCACTGAGACAGGACTGTCTGAAGGCCAGAAGGAATCCACAGCGGGCCAGAGGGAAAGCGAACTTTGATAACCTACTGAACCTCCATAAAACCCTGCGTTTAGAGCTGCAAAAGACGATAAGAAGTAACAAAAAAATAGCTTCGAACGCATGTGCTAGGAAGCCGATATTAACCCCTAGGGTACGGCATGTAAAGCTGTAATGAAGAAAATGAAAGGGCACAAACTGCCACAAGTTACTTGTCCTTTAATGTTGAGCAAAATCGTGCCAGCGCTCTTCCCACAAAGGCCGCCTTACGTAGTTGCGGATTTCTATGGCAGGGAACAAGAGCCCACCCCGGTTGTTACTACGGGAGACGTACTAGCGACCAGCAAAAGAATTGGTGTCAGAAAGGTCCCAGGCCCAGACGAAATTCCCAACATCGCCCTTAAGGCAGCGATCAAAAGAAAACCAGAAATATTTGCCCAACTTTTACAACAATGCCTCAGAGAGGGAGTCTTCCCAGGCAAATGGAATACACAGATGCTGGTCCTGATTCCGAAAGGCGACAAGCCACTGGAGGAACCATCATATAGGCCTATTTGCGCTCTGGACACGATGGGGAAAATCCTAGGAACCATAATATACGAGCGTCTTTTGCTAGAGGCAGAGGAAAAGGGTGTCCTATCCGAAAAAAGACGCCATAGCCAGGGACCGATGGAAGGCTGGCGCCAAGAAATACTGTGCCCTCATCGCACTTGATGTTAGAAACGCCTTTAACTCGGCGGATTAGGGCGCTATCCACAGGGCCCTTATACGAGCACAAGCTCCAAGATATATATTGGACATCATTACGAGCTACCTTTCCGGACCGTACGCTGGTGTATAATGGCGATAACGGAACACAAACGTACAAAATATGAGCGGTCGTCCCACACGGGTCAGTTCTTGGCCCACTCCTGTGGCATATCATGTATGACGTCCTTAAGTTGCAGCTGCCACCCAGAACAGCAGGTATCGGCTTCGCCGACGACGTAACCATTGTGTTGGTCGCAAAAAAATCGCGGACATAGAAGCGAAAGCTACCAAGGCTATCATGTGTACTAAAGCGTGGCTAAATAAAGTGGATCTAGAGCTGGCAGGAACACAAAACTGAAGTTGTGCTTGTAAGTAGCCGAAAAAAGCCAGAGACGTGTCACATAAGAATCGGTGAACACATAGTCCAATCAGCCCCCGGGCTTAAATACTTTGGAGTCATGATTGACTACCGCCTTAACTTCAGGCGTCACATTGACTACGTGGCGAATAAAGCGGCAGGCACCGAGACGGCATTGGCGAGGATTATGCCAAATGTGGATGGGCTGAAAACAGCTAAGAGGAAGGTCGTAGCCGCGGTGGTGACCTCGGTCATCATGTACGCGAACCCAGTTTAGGTGGATGCACTGACCTTAAAGGCTGCACACCGAAACCTGGCGGCAATATATAGCCTTAGCGCCCTAAAGCAGATATGCGTTTTCCGCAATATGTCGGAAGAAGCAGCGCTAGTGCTAGCAGGCACTCTACCCGTTGACATTCTTGCTGACGAGATGAGCCGCATCGGCGAACGGCGTCGCGGCAACGAGCATTCCCGTCGTGCAATTAGAAGCGACGAACGGGTGGCCTCGTTGAGGATGGGACAATCGCGATGAGAAAGAACGACGAAAAGAAGATGCACTTTCGTTCTTATCCCAGACGTAAAACGACCGATTGAAAGATGCTACGGTGAGATAAACGATTATCTCACCCAGTTCCCGACCGGCCATGGCTACTATAAAACTGCGAAGCATGTTATGTTGCATTTTAGCAGATTCGAGAACGGCTGGCATCAAGTGCTGCCTAGTGAGATAATGAACAAGATGATAAGCAGTGTAGCAGCGTGGAACTAACTAGATGCGTTCGTTAGCAATACCCTCGTGGAGAGACAACGAGCGGGGAGAAGAAGCATTGGAGTCCAATAAGAGATCCACTAAGGTCTTACTAAAAGAAGCGGTCCGGCGGAGGAGAGAAGAGTGATAGAAGAAGTGTTTGTGGGGGTAGGTTTAGTACGTAGGCGCCATGAATGATGAATCGTGCATGCTACTGGCACGAGCCGGTAGTATCTATGAAGATTGCAACCTCCAGTTCGCATAGCAAAAAGAAAACAACATTTTTTTATTTTCTAATGCAGTATATAAGATGTAACAGTTCCGCTAAGGCACAGAAAGTTGAAGATGCAAAACAGTATACTCATTGGACGGTCATATTTACTTCATATTAGATGAACATGGACGAAAATCCATAAACGGATATTGGATGTGTACCAAAATAATACTCGACATATGACGGACCCACGTATATTTTCCAATTCTTCTTTTTTTTTAGATTAATTTTTAGAATGTTAGATAAGTTAGGCCAGTGGGTTGAAGTTAACCCACATTTACCTCGCCCATATTTTTGTCGTTGCTAAAATAAAGGCTAACTTCACAATTGGTACGTGTGTTTGCTAAGGTAATTGATAAGGAAGCGGAATGGAAAAATAAACAAAATGCTCACAACAACTTCACAAAGATAGAAACTGCAAACTTAAATGAAAACAACAAAAATATTGTCCTTATTCTTGATGAACAGTGCGCTTGCAGTTGGACAAAAATTGCAATGTTCAAACCGAGTGATAAAAATTTTGTAAGGAACAATACACCGTCAGTTTTCTGATATATGTTAAAGGGCACTAAAAGGTATCAGAAAACCCTAACCTCATCATCCTAAGTATGGGAAGTAATAGTCAAAAGTGTCCGTATGTACTATTCCCTATACTTTTATGTGTTCAACTTAAATGTTAAAGCCTGCTAAGTCCGCAGCGCTTGTTCTTTCATTACTAAACAACGATATGAAGTAATATACGGACGGGTTCACAATATTATGAAATTCAAAATTGATCAGAAAGATAGGAAAATCTAGCGTCAAATAATAAATAGAAGTAAGCATTTTTCAATGCATGTAAGTACGTACTTTTAATGTTGAAATTATCTATTTGTAGTATATTTGAAGCAGATTTTATTTTACGATAGTGTGTTGGGATATTACTACAAAAAACTAATGACTTAGCGGACTTTCTATCGAGAAGGTTCCTACGAAAAAATGCGTTTTAAGTGTTTCACGAAATTGCTTTGTGAAGATTTTGACCTTCAATGTGTTTGTAAATGTGAGCAAAACTTAATGAACTTCCGGAATTATAAGCAAATATAAGTGTTATTATTATTCCAAAATTCCTTCTGTTCTTACTTCTTAGTTCTTATTGTAGATGATCCTATTTTTTCTAAATAAATTCGAAAAACTATTTTTTCTTTTTATTTAAAATATCGACGATTTTCTTTCATCGGTAATTTGTCCTAAGCCTTGTCTTTATGAAGCATATTCTTAGGATAATTGCAATATGTAATCTCTCATTTAAGAAACAATAAAACAAAATAAAATTTTGTTGACACAAATTTCATACTTTCTTTATGGCGATTTAGAGCATGTTACAGCATCATTATTTAAAACAATTTTTGATGTATTCGGATCCTCCACTGTTTTAGATAAAAAGGTTCGTTCATCTAGCTGCACCAACATGCTGAGATTGTCCTCCATATCGCGACTTGGTAATCCTACTTGCGTGGTGATCGTAAATTTTTCTCGAATGATAAAAATTTGCTGTAATTTCCTTTTATTTTATTATTAAATCGCAAGTTTCGTGCTCAATGATTTTGCTTGTGTTTATTAACTTATTAACAAACTAAGCACAGAAAGTTAAGTGTTATACTCAAAAGAAAGCGGCAGCTAGTGGCTTTTTGCAGGTTGGAGCCCTAGCGCTCTCCATATCTAACTGCTTAATTGGCAGTGAAGTTGTTACTACTATGTAACAACAGTGGGAGAACATGGAATATCCAAGTGTTTTATGCTGAAAATTGTCGGAGTTTAAAAGAAATAATTTTATAAAAATAAAAACAAAATTTATTTTATAAAAAAATTTTTTGTTTAAATATGTTGTTGAACAAAAATTATAAATGAAAGTTACATCCACATCAGTGTATTTGCTTTCTTTCTGGCGGTGAATAACCAACCATTTTGCTACGAGATAAAACGCAGATGCAGGAAAAACTATTTATAATAAACTATCAATCCCAATTAAAAATTTTGTGATAAATTTTCTTCGGAATACTTAGTAAAGAAATAGCTACGTAAATAAAAACGGATCGTTTTTGACACATTCTTTAATAAATAGTGCTTTGGTTATTCAAACATTTGCTAAATATAATATTAGAATCCACAATAGCAAAATAAACCTTATCACGCTATTGGCTTTTACTTAATCACAGTTAACATGGACTGTCTATATAAGGCGTGTTTGGCAAAAAGAGGGCCTGGATTTGATCGCTTTATAATGTGTTGGCTCTGTGAGCGCTTTGGGCATCCGAAATGCGCTGGACTTACTGGTAGAGCAGCGGATGCTGTGGTGGATGCCTCAAAAAGGTTGCGTTGGTCCTATCCGGATTGTAGACAGAAAGACATTGATTTTTATAAACTTGTTACACAGACAAAATTTGGCTTTCTTGAAGCCAAGAAATTGCTAGATGCAGCTACGGCGGAATTTAAAATATGCCACGACATGTTTAACGATTTTGAAATTCTGGGAAAATCCAGCTCTCCTTTGCTTTCTAAGAAATGTGTAACACGCACCGTGGCGTGTTAGGATTGATATTCCCACTTTGGAGCCTGGGCTACCTTTAGTCGATGAACAAACCGGGATACTTCCTGTTGATCCTCTATCGGTGGACCTAGTGGATCTATCCTTTCCTAATCCGGTTGCGAGTGGGATGATTTCTGACAAACAGAAGGAAACTGATCAACCCAAGGATAAAGTGCCAATACTATTGCCTAGACTTCCGAGTTACAGTTACGCTGAGGCGGTTAAATGCACTACAATAACTTCTGCAAGGGGTTCTGGTCTACCCAAGGCGTCGGTAGATTTTGCGTCGTGTGGTGTTGTAAGTCAAGTTGGCATTATCGATCTGTCGGTGAAGAATGCGACAGTTGGTCGGGCTGGATTATCCAACAATGCTTCACATCTAATTGGAGTGAATAGATCTCATGTTAGCGATACTGCTTCATCGTCGTCGTCAGTGTCAAGAACTACTCTTGGCTCGCTCTCCATTGCGAACCCTCCTTCGTCAATATGCATAACGGCGCTCCCGGTTAATGAATTATCCAATACATCTCAAGCAAATGCGTTAGCAAAATCAGCTCCTCGTCTCCCAAATATTGGTGACGGCCATTCTGGTCATTGTTCCTGCTCAGTTGAAACCATTGCACGCTACTTGAGGTCAAATCATCCATCCTTAGATGTTAGCAAATGCAATGTGGTAAAATTCAATTTTATTCAAACACGAAGTATATCGTCGTTTAAAATCACGGTCACACCAGAATATTTTAAGGTGCTGATCGATAAATCTTCTTGGCCTGCGGAGACATTGATTAAAGAGTTCACTCGGCGTAAGACAAGAAAAATGCCTAATCCGGCCAATCAATCCGGGTCAAAAAACTAACTTTCTTGGGGGCTGAGCTCTTTATTCTTTATGAAAATGTAAGAGGACTCAATACAAAGCTCCATGATACGTTAACTAGTTCGGTTGGGTGCGATGCTCAAGTATAGGTTTTTATCGAAACTTGGTATAAACCAGGTCTTGGTAATATGGAAATTCTTGATCCTAATTATCACATTTATAGAAAAGACAGATTTTCTAGAGCTGGCGGAGGAGTTTTAATAGCAGTTCATAACACCTTACTGTCTAGCATAGTTAAATCCACAGCTGCTGGTGATGCTGAATTTATAGCCGTTAAGGTTGGACTTAAATTTCTTACTTTATATGTTACATGCTCATACATACCTCCTGCGTACGATCTTTCAATATATTTGGAACACCTCCATCATATTCAAAGTATTGTTTCGCGACTGCATTGTAGTGACAAGCTACTAGTGCTGGGTAATTTTAACCTGCCCGATACTTCGTGGAGTTGAAATGAAGATTGTGGCTACTGCACACCACCTTCTTATCGAAAATCATTTACTGAGTTCTTTGATTCTCTTTGTGAATTGGGCATTTTTCAGTTTAATCTGGTTAAAAATGTCAATGGCAATCTTTTGGACTTTGTTTTTTCTAACAACAAGCTTCTGGGCGTTTCCCTTGCTCAGCCTTTTGTTTACCCTGAGGATAAATTCCATCCTACGTTATATATTACTCTTGAAAGTTGTCCTAATGACTGCTCCTCTACGTGCTTACATACTTTTAGGTGTCTGGCATTTAAGAAAACAAACTTCAATTTGCTTAGAAACATTTTGGCTGAATCTGAGTAGAACTTTGATCTCGGGGATATTGATAAGTCACTCCTTATACTTTACCGTTTGTTATCCACTGCGATTTCTGCGTCGGTTCCAATTGAACCTAAAAGATACCAACATAGGAGACCTGTATGGTTTAGTGCGAGGTTAATCATGACCCGTAACAAAAAGAGCAGACTTTATAACAAATTTAAGCTTAGTGGGACTGTTATAGATTACGTCCGCTATTCAATGGCCAGAAGTCAATTTTGGTCCATGAAAAACAGGTGTTATAATAATTATATTTAATCTATGAAGGGACAGCTAATGACCTGTCTCAAAAGTTTTTTTTCTTTTGTTGATACTAAACGCAAAGTTAAAGGATATGCTACTGTGATGCGGTATTATTTTCTCATTCTGCGAATACCACCGAAATTAGTAACTTTTTCGCAGACTTTTTTGAAAGTTGGTATTCCTCCCTCGTGGTACATTGCGACACATATAACTACCCGATCATGTCATTTGATATATTTCCATGTATTGAAGTCATAGTCGACGAGATTTTAATTTCTTTGCCTCAAATCCTCTTTTTATCCATCTTGTATTCTTCGTTATTGCGCAGACTTGCTTGCTTTACCCTTGACTATCATATTCAATGAAAGCTTAAGAACAGGGCTCTTTCCTGCTGCTTGGAAATAAAGTTTTATTATTCCTGTTCATAAGAGTGGGTCAAGGGATGATATTTGCAGTTATAGATGCATTGCTAAACTTAGCGTTCTTCCTAAAACATTTGAGCGGCTGGTAACAAATAGATTAGCCCGTTCGCTTAGCTTAGTTTTGTCCCCCTCCCAACACGGATTTATGAAGGGAAGGTCAATCTCTACAAATCTTTTAGAGCCGACGGGTAGTATTTCCCAAGCTTTTGCTAAGCATAAGCAAACAGATGTTATTTACACTGACTTCTCGAAGGCATTTGATAGAGTGAACCATAATCTCTTGGCTCTCAAATTTAGACGCTCTGGTTTTTCTTCGTCCATGGTCTCTTGGCTTCAAGAATACCTTACAGGGAGGACTCAAACAGTATTGTTTAACACATGTCAGTCGCGTGAAATTTTGGTTCGGTGTGGAGTTCCCCAAGGTAGTCATCTTGGATCTATCCTGCTTTTACTTTACTTAAGTGATCTTCCCAGTTGTGTAATGTACTCGAAATGTTTGATGTTTGCGGATGACGTTAACATTTTTCTTTCATTCAACTCTGCTGATGGTATCGCTAATCTACAGTTTGAGATAAATAACCTAATATCGTGGTGTGAAACAAATGGCAAGAGCCTTGACCTAAAAAAGTGTTGCATGCGGTCATTTGCGTGGTCTAATAAGTTGGCCGCTACTTACTACATTCGTAACCACAAGCTAGATAATGTTTCTAGCATCTGTGATTTCGGAGTTATTTTTGACACCGAATTAAGGTTTCACCTACAGATCGATGCGACTGTGAATAAAGCGAAATCGATCCTTGGTTTTTATAAAAAGATGGTCAAAGGAGTTTTCTGACCCCTATATAGCCAAACGTTTATATATGGCCCTTGTCGGAACAATTCTCGAATATGCTTCGGTGGTTTGGCCACCTAACTACAAAATCCGTATTGATCAAATAGAATCGGTTCAAAGAAACTTCTTACTCTTTGTCCTTCGGGGGTTAGGATGGAATCCTTGACTGATTTTACCTCCCTACGTAAAGAGGCTCCAGCTTATTGATCTTCCCACTCTCGAAAAAAGACGAGAAATGTTAGGTGTAGTGTTTATAGAAAAATTGATTATAGGGTCTATTTCTGCTCCTCTCCTTCTTCAGGCCATCTCGTTTAACTTTCCCGGTAGATTCACGCGGCATCATGATGTACTTTACTTACCTCATTGCCGTACCAAATATCAGTTTTTTAATCCTTTTCGGATTCTTTGCAAAATGTTTAATAAAAATGCCCATTTGATTGATCCGTCGCTTGACTCGACTAATAGTATAAAGAAGGCGATCCTTCGGACAACTTTTTAATCCTGTTAGTACCTTATTAATATCTCTCTTTGTTCGTGATTACTTTAGTATACTATACTTATTACTAATGTTTTGTAATCTTGCTGCTAAGAAGATATTACTTAAGTTTTTCTTTCTTGCTTTTTTTCTTTTATTAAGCTTTTTATTTTTCATATGTTATGCATTAAGTTTTTTTCACCGCAGCATACCATTTTAAATAAATAAATAAATATCTGCATATACAGAGGTGTCAAAAAAGTATCAAAGTTTCCTTATTATATGGATCATGGTTTAGTTCCTCCAATTTATTAACCAAGAGCAGGGTAAAAATTTCTCAGATTTGTTCCCACAAACATTTGAAAAACCAATGAAAATATTTCAAAAATACTTTAAAATTTGTCAAAAGTTTATTGTATAAGAAATTTATATAATACATAGAACATGCATTTTTTATATTGGATAATGAAAAAATCACGTTTGCGGTGCGAGCTGGGCTTAGTTTCTGTGCCGGTTAGCTCAGCCCACGCTAACAATTAGAAAAAAAGGGTCTAAGGTTGGGGTCACATAATTAAGAACCGAATGTCCGTCCGTTATATAATAGCTTATGTCGGTCCATCGGTCACCTATATCTTAGTTGGTCCCGCGATTCCACTCCAAAGTCAGCATGTTTGTTATCCAAATAGTTGATCACAATTTTTTCTGTTCACTGTGTCGCTCACAGTAAGGAAGGAGAGAGAATAGGACTTTATCCCATATAAGAAACAAATGTATAACGGCTTCCATATACTTTCGCATAGGCTTTTTTTCTGGATATGTAAAAATCAGTAAATAACAATTTTTTTTGTACATGTTTTTAAATCACTTCATTCTGAATCTTTTGATTATATGCAATCATTTTTTAAGCTTTATTAAACATTTAATTATTGTGTTTTGCCATATAAACCAAGCCAATGTTTTCACAAAATTCTCACAAATGATTTTTATTTTATTTTCTATGTATTTAAATTATTTTATTTATTATAAAATCTTTAAAAAATTTTCATTATATCTCGCTTTGCTTAGTCATACAATTAATCATAATAAATTTTAAGAGAAATTTCTTTGTTTTTTTCTTTTAAACAGTTTGAAACATTTTTTTTCTTTTTATTCACGTACTTAAGCATACTTTGCAATTATTAAGCATTAGAGATTGGATAAAAAATATCTTCTTCTAATCACTACATCATGATCCAATTTCCCTTCTTCTGCTGCCAAAATCTTCCTATTCTGCGGTCAACATTGACTGACTCTTCTCTTTTTTTTGCTTTTCAACAAAACCCACCCTAATTATTTAAGCAGGCAGATTTAGGACTCCGTCTCTTCGAACAAAGCGGGCTGACAATTTGCTCTCTCTTCATATTTTTTGCTCATTACACATAAACTCTTAGCAGATAGAATTATAAAAATTCCAAAAATATTGTGCTAGCTATCCCGCAGTCTCTGTGCAAAAATAGAAAGGATCGACGGATCGACGAAAGGATCGTAGAATATTGAAATTTGGTTTTTTTGTGGAAATGTTTGTAGCGTTAAGAAAGATGCCTCTAGAACCATGCAAAATGTATATTTTCTTAATCAATATCAAACATGGAATCCTCCTAGACATATTCATCTGTCCGTTTTTCCATCTATCCGTCTGCTTATCTGAAAATATCGTCTTGAAATTTGGCAAAAACATTCGAAGTCCTTTCACATACGATGGTGTTGAAAATGGGCCAAATTGATCACAGGCCGCACCTACAGCATAACCTGAAAACACGTCTGTTTTCTGGCCGTTTTGCTCTGGCGGTTCCGGTGTTCCATGCCTGGCATTCCATAAAAGTAGAAAACATCTGCAACGCCCAAATAAAAAAATTTAATTTTTTCCCACTTTTTTAATATAGAGGTGGTTGGTACAAAAGATAATTTTCTTACTTGTTATTTATTGCGTTTCTGCAAATTTTTTTACTCTTTTTTTTTTAATTTAAGCATTTTCAAATACGGCTTTTATAACTACCACTTGGTTTAGGGAAAAAAACAACAAACTAGCCAACCTACACAGGAAGAGACAATTACTCTGTACACATGTGTTGAAATGTACACAATTATATAAATACGTTCTTAAATTGCACTATTATTTCATCTATTAACCGTTTCAAACATACTGCGTAACGCAAAAAATACATTGTTACGTTGCTCTTACACAAAAACTAAGGCAAGCTTTACACTAGTAAACGCTTTTCTTTTTGCAAGATCATGCCAACGATTTTTTCCTCGCGATAAAGCACTTTACGTTGTTTCACTAATTGTTTTGTAACATATAACAGCTTTAATTTTCAGTTCAGTTTTTCTAATTCGCAAACTTTTAAATTTTGAAAGTTTAAATAAGTTTTAATCTTATATCTGCTATGATTCAAGTTTTTGAAAAAATATAAAATCAATAAGGATCAGTAAGAATATTATATTCGACTGAGACCGAATATGTTAGACCTACCAACCTCTTTATAAAACAATGAAGATAATTATATTCGGCTGTATCCAAATCTTTTATACCCATCACCTTCACCTCAAAAGAACAAAAAAATGCGCGAAAACTAAATTTCGATAATCTATCTTATTGGTGGGCGTGGCCGTTTTTGTTCATTTTTATAGAATATGCAGGGAAAGTTTCCTTTGTTTTTATCGTAGTTTGTGAGTAATGAGAAAAAAATTTAAGAAAGAAAATGTGTTATTTCCACTACACTGTAGCCGTGTGCTGTTACCTATTTGGCCCATTTTTAATACCAACGTGTGCTCGGGAACTTGCAATGTTTTATTCAGGAGAATGTTTACCACATCCCTCAAGCAGATGGGCAGTCAGAACAGGACATGCTTACATCGATTCTAAATTTATGCACTTTTTGGGTCTCTGAAGCTTCCTTTTACAAACAAAATGTCAAAATGAATATACCCCCAGCCTTCGGTGATCGGTATCGTTATGAAATGGTATTATTGTTCTTCTGTTAAATTTTTTTTACCTAACAATTTGTGCAACGCGCAAATTGAGTTTCGCGAAATTCGCGGAGTACTCAGTTTGTGAAGGTTAAAAAAAAATAACTGGGAGCAAATCAAAAATAGCAAGTCTTCTTCCAATGCAGCTTCGAGCAAAAAAAGCCTACTTTATGATGATTTGGTTTATATAGAAAACGCTTACGCTTATGAAAAACAAGAAAAAAAAAAAGAAAATTGAAATAAATTCTTACGTTACAAAAATGAAAATTGATACAAAATAAAGATGTACTTAAAAACGAGTATGTTAGTTATGTTACATGCTTACGTGGTATACTACATTATAAAAAGGTATATAAAAAAAAGCTTTGCAGTGGCTGCCATTTCGAATTTATTCAAATATTTTGGTTTTGAAAATTATGCCGTCATCGTAATCATTGATGTATGCAAAGGTTCAGTAATATCAGCAATTGACCGAAATTTCGATTTTGAAAAACGTGCTGGCCTGCTGACGGCAAAGTGAATTAAAAGATATATAGACAAATACTTTACACCTTTATGTTAACTATCCTCAGAACGATCTGTAAGTTTTTTTTAAGTTCGCCTCATTCTTATATGAAGAAGAATTGAAATATTTTATGTAAAAATTTAATTAAAAAGTCGTCCATCGTTTTTGTATACGAGACTCTTCGGATACTTTCAAGAAAAGATTCCGCATTAAGGAGAATACTTAATGTAACGTCATTCCACTCTTCCTTTTAAATACTTTGCACTACTGGCTACAATTAAAAGAAAACATTTCTACTGTTTGGTAGCCAGTATGGCAAATGCCATAAAGGCTAAGGAAAAGGAGAAAAGTGTTTACCAGTCCTCGAAAACTTAGCTTCAAATCATTATTTTGAACCAATTTCCGCCATTGAATATTAAAAATTATCCATTGAAAAGATTATTTTTGTTAAAATATTGATATGAGAAGAAGTACGATAAGCGATTCAATCCTATTCAAATTTTCCACATCAGTTTTCATCATCATTTTTTTGAAACGTATTAAAAACGAATAAGTTTTTTCATGTAACTCTTTCAAAATAGGACCTAAGATGGGAAATGATCCCACAAATTAATCGATCAAACCCGTTTTTAGAGGCTTTCGTACTTGGGGAAAACGAATTGAAGAAATGAGGCCGGGCGGGATAAAAAATATCGGTGTGCATGCAGCTCAAACCGTCAGCTACAGTAAGATTTATCTCCGAAACTTATTACCCGAGAAAATGCATTTCACGACTCGTTCGAATTGAATGTAAGGGGCCTGTCTTATCACCTTATTGCGAGTCCCTTTGTGACAGCCGCATTGCTTTGAATGTTACCTGGGAAACTAACTAAAGCCCACTTATCTGTACTGCAACGCCAATGGATTGCAAGTAACAAGTTTCTTGTAGGAAATCCCATTAGAGCCGGTTGCCGATTTTGAGTTTCGATAGTATATATTTACTTCATTAGAAACGAAGAGTAGCGCCATTTCCTACTTTATTACACCTTCATGATGTCTTATGTGCGCTATTTATATCCAAATCAGCATAAGGTATAATTTTTTTGTATCAAAAGTTATTTATTAAAGGGTAACAGCTTTAAATGAGCGGTAGGATACAGAAAGTTCTCTTCGAGTTAGATTCGATTTTGTTGTTAGAAAGCATTGCCAAACGTTATTACTATTTTTCCTTTATTTACATCAACAGATAAGCAATAATTTGTTAATTTAACTTATGTCCAAGCTTCTGCTAAATGTTTTAGTTGCGGCAGAGGAGTTCTGACAAAATTATTCCTAGAAAAACTGATAATTTCCCTAGAAAATATATGTATTTTATATTTAGAAGTAATCACTTAGGGCAAGCGTTTGCAAAATTAATAAATATTCGTTTTTCTCCCTTTTATTTGTAATATTATGTTCCACGTGTTTCTATACATCTCAACAAAGTTTGTAAAAAAAGTCTGTTTCGGGCTTTTTAATTGCTTATAAACCCTTATAATAATCTAAAGCTTCACGCTTCTAATGTGACAAACGACAAAGAAAACAAAATATTAAATTTTCATACGGCTGCAAAGGAAGTTGTTTTAAAATAGCATTAAGATAGAAGAATTACAAAAACTGTGACATATATGTGTTATAAGTTATTTATACAGCTGAAGATTCATGGATGGAAGATGAATTGTTAAAAAACTATATAATTTCAGGAGAAAAGAGTGGAAATCCCATATTATGATTTTTTTAATCGGTTTTACAAAAACATTGCTAAAATTTAAAATAAAATCAACTTTTACGACGTTCGTGGGGGAAAAACTTTTAGGACTTGGATTTCACTTCTTTTTAATTTTTTAAATGACGGTTTCTCTCCAACTTGGGATTTCTTACGAGACCTTTTCAATCATAACTCTAGATGTGCTTTTATGTGGACAACTAAGCGAGGATTGCATTCAACAAAATTGTTATTAGAGAACTTTTTAAAATTTACGCAGATCCTGAATTTGTAGATTGCAAATTTCAAATTCATATCGTAGTTTGCTTAATTTAGCTGAAATTTAACTTATAGCTGAATTACAAATAAAATAAATAATATATAAACATACACTTATTTATAAAATTTGTAAAAGAAACACTGAGAAAAGAAAGAAAAGATAAAAGAAAGAAAGATTGTTAAGTCCACCGCTTATCGTAATCATCATTCATTCATCAGCATCTAGAAAAAACCAGGAGGGAGTAAAATAGGATTACGGATAAAAAAATCGAATTAAACTTAAATAAACACAACTAAATAAGCACCAGACAACATACATACGTTGCAACATGAAATCTAAACAATTTGAATATTGAATATAAATTAGTTTCAAGTATTTTTAGTATTTAATATTTATTATTTAATATTTGGTATTTAGTATTTTTAGTGCTTGGTATTTAATATTTAGTATTTATTATTATTTGTCAGAATTTGGTCTCTAGTATTTAGTATTAAGCATTTCGCATTTAGTATTCAGTACTTTCAGTAATTGCGTGTTATATAATAGAAATAATAAGCTATAACGATACATCACTTGCACAAAAATTTAAGGTTAGTGTAACCTGATTAATAACATGGGATTGTGCAGTGGTAGTCCTGAAATTGTAAAAATTACTTTATATCCCTTATTATTTCCGTTATATATATTATATTAATGTCATGAAAAGATATGACACGAATATCGTTTTCAAGTTTTGCAGTGTAGGTGTTATTTAGCCAAACTGAAGAAAAAAGTTTATAAAAGATTATTATTCCATGATGTAGGCTTATTTCTTTGCCGTCAACTTCTGTTTCCTAGTTGTTAATAGTTAACAAAGAAGCGAGCCAACTGTGAAAATAGACTACCTTCTTAGCAAAAAGAAATGTGGGCCAGGCACAATTTTTCGCACCAGTCAATTTTTTATTATATGAAGCAAAATAAAGGAAATGTGATATTTTTACTCTTCGAAAGATATGCAAAAAAAAAAACGAAAAAAGAAACAAAGAAGTGAGATTAATTAATAATAAATTTATAAATACTTAAGATATAATCTGTGTGTACACTGTGTATAGTCCTTACACATAACAATTCGATTGAAAAGCAAATAATAATATGTTTAATTAAAGGAATAAGTAAATTTTAATAAATGTCTCTTTCAATAATAAATGTATTGTCAATAATAAATTTATTGTTTATTTCCATGAAATAAATATTCAGATATCTAATTAAGCCGAAGGACAACTTACAACACTTCCTCTCTCGTAGAATATATACATTCCTATCTTGCACGAATAGTGTAGACAATGTAACTACCATCCACTGGTATACTCTCCCCATTCTGTCATACGTTGAATCAGTGGTAAATAAGGCAACATTTTTTGGAAAATTGACATCTGGTATAAACCAAGTTCCGTCCTTTTGCAAAATATCTTTCTTTTGTTTTATATAAGTTATTACCCACCTTATAATAGCAAAAGGTCTGAATCAAACTCTTTAGGTGCAATGGACCTCTGACTTTCAAAATAAAAACGAGAAAATCTCAACAGCGTAGCTCAATGCTTGATCGGAACACAATTTTTGTTTATTTTGAACGCCAATCAAATCAGGTAAAATTAAATGAATACAGACTGTAGAATGAACGAGCTGGGGAAATTATGTATCTGACCGAAAGCAGAACATAAACGGCCGCACCTCTACGTCATGGTTATCTTCCTGACGGCTAAATGAGATTAAGGTTTTAAGTGCTAACTCCCGGGGACGGGTATTTTTCTGATTGTATGCGGAAGCTCGAGGGTTGTATCTATTTTTAGATGTCTTCTCTTCCCGATAGTTCTCTACTATGTAGGTCTTAATATCTTGTAGCTTATTACTTGATATCTATGACTGTTCGAGGTAGTAATAGAACTGGGTGCACAGAAAATGTAAGCTATGTGTCGATGTCTTTCCAAGTACAGAATAATCAGAAAAATTAGGCAGTGAGTCGTTCACATCCGAATCAGTACACATGGATTAAAGTGAACAAATAAGTCGCCGGGGATCAGGTTGCCCGGATGTGGAAGCTCTTTGTACTATGTTGATACGTCAACAAACTTAGAGAATGCTTTGTCGCCTGATCGCTTGGAACGGCCCTTCGGGGAGTTTCGGCGCTGGTTGTGGAATAAGCTGGATTAACCCTCTGACCAGAGGGAATCATGGTTTGTATCCGAGGTGTTTGATCTGGTACTTCAGGAGTTAAGGAGCCCCCCTTGTGGGGATTGTTCCAAAGCCTGGAGGACGGTGACTAACGTCCCTTGGAAGTAGTCTGTCTTTAATGATCCTGGTATAGTGCCTTCAAGGCAGGTGTCCAGGTAAAATAAAAATATGGTAGTAAGGCATCTGTAGAATGAACTGTGGATATTTAAACGTAAAATCAAGTGTCATCAGTTTGAGGTGCCACATACGACCGTAACAACTGGAACAAAACCAGATGCAAAAAAAGAGCCTACATTTCGTTAGTGTGAGTCGACTAGAAGGTTCGTCCAGACGCACCAACTTTTATGTATATGTTTCCTCCAGCACTTGGAACTAGAATAAACTTAAAAAAAAAACACGTTCAATTGCCTGTTACGTATATTTAGTGCATAAACAAACAAACAAGAATGTGCAAGATAACAATAAGAAAACAATGAATAAATGTGTTGAATAAAAATGAATAAAACAAACACCTAAAACTAAACACAAACATTTTATAACAGCGATGTGCGATATAAACCAAATAGTAATCAAAATTGTTTCCACATTCTGTTATTAACACATGAACGTTTCTTCCTATTCAAGTTGATTGTCTCTTCACTCAGAAGAACGTCGGCTGCCACGACATAGACACACCTCTCGCGCTAATGTATCTGGAAGTGATAATGGACAACCGGCTAAGCTTTACAAGGCATATCCAGTACGCAGCTGACTAGGCGGTCGGGATCCAAACGGCACTGGCAAGAATGATGTCAAACGCCAGAAGACCCAGAGCCACAGCAAGCAAAGTACTATTCACGATAGTTACGTTGGCCTTGCTTTACACAAGCCCACTGTGGGTCGCTGCCCTTCCGGTCGAGAACAGAAACAGGAAGACGACCGAGGTGTATTGCTTCAGCGCCCTTAGGCAGATTAGCGGCTTCCGAACCATCTCAGAGGATGCAGTCCTGGTGTTGGCAGGCTGGATTGCGATTGACATTCTGGCGGAGGAGATGAATCGTACCCACGAGAAGAAACAGTTAAGCCCGCTACAAGGGAACGCTCTGAAGAAGAAGGAACGCTTGACTTCTATGATCAGTTGGCAAGCGCAATGGAATAGCGGAGCGAAAAGTACTGGCACGAGCTGGTAGCATTTATGAAGATTCCCACGTCCAGCCCGCATAGCAAAGAAACCTACTCTAGCACAATTTTAAACGACACATTATTTTGAAGCGTAAATTATATCAAGATATAAAGACAATTTAAATTAAAGCTCAGAAATATTTATTTTTATCATTACCAGGCATTTCTTAAGCACATGCATTTTTACGTATTATTCATGTAAGCGCTTTCAAGGTTGAACATCTAAATGATCACATTTTAGTGTGACCGACACACGTTGCTATCGTGACAGAAAGAGAAATGTAGCTGTGAAAAAAGGTGACAATAACAACAAAAAGAACTTTGTAAAAATTTGCATGCATTGGCATGCGAAATATGTGAAGTGGTTAACTATTCTCGAATCGTTAAGCAAACTAAGATATGACCCTTGTTTACACAGTTGCAGGCACGCAATGCTTAAAATGAAAAATGAAAAAATTGTTCGGATTAAAGTATTCTATCATTTTGAAAACTAAAACTACTACGAATGAAAAAATTAAGTAAAGATTGGATTTTGTTTAATTTTCTTCTTTGAAGACACGAAAGACCTCTTGGAGCCATATGTACTTGATGGCGCGATATTATAATAGTTTCCCTTCATTTATTTCCAAAATATGCAATTTCTTGCAAGCAGCAGCTTCTTTTGTCTCTTAATAATTGCTTAAGATATTTAAAATTATATCCGCTTAAAAATTACGATGCATTATTGCATTGCTGGTTCCTATAGTAATAATATTTCAAAAACACAATAAAGTAACAATAGAACACAAATAACAAAATTTGTTTGGAGACAGATAATTCTCAAAAAATTTAAATGTAAATTTCAGTCCTAGGTATATATCTATCGTAGATTGTAGAGCATATTAAGCTTACCGTTTCATTTACGAACATCATCACCCTTTTTGTCCTGGAGTAAGTGATAAATAAGAGAAAGCTTCAAGCATCGTTTATTGTAAAAATAAAATAATTTCCCACAAAAGAGTTACAAAGAACACAGAAGATAGTTTTATCGCCGTATGAACGAATAACGCGACATTCTCAAGCCAATTCTCAAAATCCCAAAGGATTTCTCAAAAGAGTGGCTAACTACCCATAGGGAAAAATCAATTATTTTTGCAGAAGAGAAGTAAAATCGATGGCCTTGGAAATATATAATAAGAGTATTTGATGAGTGTACTCGAGTAAAAACAAGTTTTTTAACTTAATGTGAGCGCACCGTAACTACAAATGCAAGGAGTGATGGGAATTTGAAGTATAATTTTCAGTTTTGCCATAATTTCCTGGTTTCCCTGCTTCGCAGAATGCATATCGTTACACAGTTCTTAAGCGTCTCACCGTTATTATTTTTATCCACCTCATAAGTTGCAGAGTGTTTGGGTATTAGAATTAAATCTCTTAAGACAGTATGTACAGTTCAGTAGCTTGGTAAGCATAAGTACTTTAATCATAGGATTGGGAAGAATCATCTTTTTGCTGACTCTTACGCATAATCTACAAACTCCAAATAAGCGACTTCACTCCTCTTACAGATTTCATAGGAAAGACGTTTCAATTATAGGTCTCATCCGAGTCGTACTTTTGTACTTGCCACACTTTACAGGATACAAAGCTTAGGTAATAAAATTACTTTTTGCGCCAACGATCAATGCCGTTTGCATAGTATGTGTATCTATGACACTTCAACTTTTCATTATATCGTTTGAATGTTACAATTACATTTTTTAAATTGGTAAAGATATTAGCAGTTAGTTAATCGGTTAGTGGTTTGCAACACTTTGGTGTTTCAATTATCTTTTTCGGATGCAACTATATTCAAGTAATTATTTCAATTAAAAAATTAGAGTTTCATTGTCAACCTTCCTTCCGATACGTCTAGATGTACCCGGAATTTCATACTGATCAGGAATATATGCACCTTATGGTATATATGTAGATATTTTGTTAAGGTTGCAAACGTTTTCACAAAAAATATTACATTCCAATACTCCATTATATCGAATGGGCTTGATCGATTCTTTCCAATCTTGCGGTGATGCTAGAGGATAGCTAGCTCAATAAATGTGGAAATTTTTATGAATCTATCTGCTATAGTTTTCTGAGTAATAAGCAAGAAAACTAATTTTTTTCCTTAAAAGCAATTCTCAGTGTGAATGTACCCTTTGCGCAATTTGACCGATTTTCAACACCAACCTGCGTGCAAGAATTTTCAATGTTTCTGCCAAATTTGAAGTCGATATCTTAAATTCTTTCTTCTAATTATTACTTTAATTATTAATTTTACATTTCTTTTCAATTTTTTAAAATATTTATTTTTCCTTAAAGCAGAGGTATGTTTTATCTTACTTGAATCTTGAATACTTTCTAAATATTGTCTCTATAATGGTGATGTCAAGCACACTATATTTATGTACATATATACATACGAATATTTATGTTGTTTATATATATGATTGGAAATAAAATTCAATTATTTAACATTTAATATGATTTTAGATATCAGTTATTTAAGTTTGTTTGAAATCAGTTTCACAAGTTGTCGAGAATTTAAAAGAAATATAAGTTAGCAAAGGAATTTATAGCAGCAAAGGTTTTGCTTTTGAAAAGAAATGTTCCTTTTTCTTGTTGTTTTCTAAAAATAATTATGGAACGTAAATAATAAAAATGAAGATTTAGAATGATACATAAATATTTAATTCCATAAGGAAAACCCTCTGCCTTACCACTCAGAAAGAACGATATAACAAGTATACACAAAAAGATTTCTTTCAAATAGATTTTTTTGGTCTTAAACCTTGTGGTGCCCGGAGCTTGGTTTAACTTTTATGCCGCCTAGTCCAGCTGTTACTCACAGAAGAAATTTTGTAGTGACAAGAGCTGGGCTGCTATTTTGCGCCACGACTAGCCCAGTTGCCATGCACAGAAGAATTAAACTAAAGAAAATTTTTATATTTAAATTTTATGCTATTTATTATTTCATTTTACTACTATTTATTTATTGACCGTTTGCCGTGATGCTGTAGATATGTACGCGATTACCACTCAATTGACTGAGTTGACTGCTTAACATCAACTGAGTTATGATGAAATTAAAACCCACACTTACTGCTTAAGCAGAAAGACTTCTGACACTCTCTCTTTACGTACAGACAAAAACGGACAATTTTCTCTCTTTTGATGCCTCTCTTGGTTTGTAAATAACAGGTAGAAAATCACGCGATATTTGCAAAAGAAGAGCAAGATCGAAACGGAAAATGACTTGCTGTATACCTCTATCATAGTCTTGATGACCTTAAAAGACAAAACGGACAATGGTTTTTGTGCCACAATATTGTTACAATTTTTAATCTAGTCTCATTATATATACCTTAGTCGTCCGTCCGTCTACGTCCCACATGTTTCTTTTCTTTTACAATTGCTTCACTCATAGATGTTTATTAAAACCAGATTATTTTATTTTTTTTTTTTTTTTTTTTTTTTTTGTGTTTAATAATTTGATTTAGTATATTTTTTTTTATAACCAAGAAAAATAATACAATACTTAATATAATTCTTAATAATACTTTGTAGATGATGTTTCTGCTTCTGCTGATGTTGTTGTTGTTGTGGCTATTGTTGTTGTTGCTGTTGTTGATGTCAATGGTGATGAGGTAACAAGAGTTCTTGATTGTATTGAAAGTTACTTCGTTGAGATTAAATATTTGAATTTTCACAATATTTATTTCTGATATTTTTATAGTAGTGAAATATTATAATACATAATATTTTCCTATTATACATGACACATGAATAGTTTTTTTTTTAAATTTATTATTGAAGTTTTTATAATTAATAGTATAGTTTAGGATGGCAACCGTATGTGTTGCCAGATGTCCATTACATGTCGCTCTTGTTGATACTGTTACGAAAATCACAAACTAATAAAAGGCAACTATAACAAATTCGATAAATCTAAGGGGTGGAAATTCCTACCACGGTCCTAATAAGACGTATTTGCAGCTGGTAATAAAAGCAAAGATTGACAAAGAATTTCCGCGAAACCTGACATGACAGGGATTAATGAAATTACGAATTCAGGTAAAGCGGAAGTGTATGTGGAGTTTGTGATATTCGTAGGGTTTATAAGCAGAGCATTTTGCTTAAAACAGAGAGTCGATTAAAAATATTAGAGGAGTAACCAATTGTTGAAGAAATAATTACTTTGTAATAAATTGTAAAATAATTGTGTTTGTAACTATTACTTCGTAAATAAAGAAAATTGTAAATAACCAAAATCCAAGCTTTTCGCGATCCAGAGATACGAACTGAGCCTTAATGTTAAAGTACGGAAAGGCCAATTTTCGTAACAATACGTTTGCACGTATTTGTATTACAAATTGATATTTTTTACACAACTAAGATCAAACATATCAGTTAATTTAAGAGGTACACTACATTCTCTTTTTTTTATATTTATTTAAAAAAAAAAGTACTTCAGGCTATCTCTCACTGCGGACAAAAGGAACGGACAAGTTTTTCTCTTTCAATGACTCTCTTCTTTTAAAAGTAGCAGGTAGAAAATCGCGCAATATTTGCAAAAGAAGGAAGGATGAAAAGGGAATATGATTCGCGATACACCGCTATCTTAGGCTTTTTTATGACGTAAGAAAAACGGATACCGTATTTTTCGTACCCTACCCAAAATATAAAAATGTACGCGGAACCATAAATAAAGTTATATCATAGGTTTGAGAATATTTTTGTACAGCAGCAAAATTCAAGATACATAAGACACTACATAAAATGAACATTTTTGTTACGTGCATTTTATTTAAAATCGAAATCTTTTTGCAATTTATTTTTCTCTTTCTTACTTTTCTTTCGGTAATATCTTGTGTAGCTCTACCGATAACTGCTGACACATAGATAGAAAAGAAAAATCCTATAGGATACATAGAGTACGAATGCGACATCATGGTGACGAGCTATGGGTTTAGGAAAGCGGCACTAAAGTGTTCGAGAAACTTATATAAATGGTGCTTAATAGGTTTGATAGTTAATCTATTTTGATATTCTCCCGATATTCTCACGAACGATATTTGAAATTTTTTCAACATTTGATTTTTTTCAATTTCCTACCATTTGGAAACGATAGTAGATAAGTTACTTAACTGAATATATGAACGCAAGGGAGCAATTACGCTTTCTTCATTAATTTTTGTGACTTTGGAGATTTTAAAGAATAGAAATGGACCGATATACAGAAAAGTCTAAATGAAGGAATGTGTGCATGTTACGAGTAAATAATGGAATTACGATGCTATGCTGAAGTAATACGCAATAATTGTATAATAAAATACTTACTTCTATCTAGTATAGTAGTATTACTAGTTAGTAGGGTAGTCCAATATTTCTAAGAGCCAAAACCAAGAGAAACTTGTTTATTTTGACTGAATCAATGAATTTTTACTACTTTCAGACAACAAATAAATGTACTAAAATTGTCACTTAAAAATCAATTTCAAATTATGTATATATTTTTTTTGGAAGTTTTATGTTATGTAAATATTAACATAAGACTATTTGTGACACATGTTGGTTTTGTTTACATATATTCCAAGACCAAAAACTGAATTTTAATATTCTTCATGTCTTTTTATAATTCCTGTTTGTTTTTTGTATTATTTGACACTTCATACACAAGTGCAAACTTTTGCACATATATAAGCTATTTAACTTATTATAACTTATGAAAAATATTAAAATTTTTTTTAAATCAAAATTTATGTTTTCGCTCATTTTTTACTACTAAATATCCTCTTCTTTGTGTTAAGGTTTTTTCAAGAAAAGATGAAATATTATTAGGAGTTTACAAAAAGTCTGACAGGCAACTTCTGCAGGTAAAAGTGATAAAGTAATGGGAAATACCAGTGTACATAAGGGTTGAATTCCATCATTTTGAACTTTCTATATCCAAATCAACAATTTTTCACTTAGTTTTGCTGAATTATTCAGTGTATACAGGCACTAATTATGAAAGGCTCAAAATTGCACTTTCTACATTCATTGTCGATTTCCATTCTCAACATTAATAATTTGAAGAAATCTGCTGTCGAAGCCCATAAAATCAACCTATCAGCTTATGGTGATGTTGCTCCATCATATTGCAATTGTGGGTTTTGGTTTCAACGATTTAAAAGTGGTGATTTCGGCGTCAAGCACAAAGAAATGGAAAATGGCAACCACACGAATTGATTGAAAATGTAATTTCGGCCACATTTCGCAAAAGCGGTGAGGGATACAAGACTTGAAAAGGAAGCTCTGTCGCAGGCAGCTTACTCATCAGACATAGCGCCTTCTGATTATCACTTGCGCAGTACGTTGTAGCGTGGCTTGGCTGACACGCGGATCCACAAAGTTGAAGAGCTCCGAAAAAAGGTCGATTCATTGATAGCTCCAAAAGATATGAGTTCTTCGGACAAGGTATCGCCACATTGCGAGAAAGATAGGAAAAAGCTGAGAAAATTATGGGAAATATTTTGATTAATATATATTGTACCAAGTTTTCTCAATAAATGACTTTTTTTAAGGGAAAAAACGGCAGAATTTTTGCATTATCCTAATATGATAATGTGTTGTTAAGTAATCTTTTTCTAAATTATGATTCGATCATCTATCATTGATTGACATTGATGGAAACTTTTCCATAATCTTATTGAATATTAAATTGCTAACAACTAATTTTAGTTTATTTTCATAATATCCCGCAACTTGCATGTTGTCTTGGTACCGGTTCATTTCAACACCTTCGTCTTTGGAGTTTTGCAAATATTGCTTTTCCGCGCTACAACTTTTATATTGCAAGAAAGTTTCGTGTAAAGCAAAGTCTTGCTTTGTCATAAAAGTCAAACGTTTTTCACAACGTCCTTTCTTCAAGATATCTGCATATATGATACGTTGTGAAAAATACCTCTATCTCTGTTCTTTCTATTTTTTGCTTGTAGAAATTTCAATTTTTCCACTACATCAATGCAGTCATCGCATCATCGCACCATCAGCATACTACCATACCACGCCGAAGCCACCGCCGCCCTCGCGTACCGCTGAAAATATAATTGTCTACAGTTCACAATATCTCATCTACAATCATTGGCGTTCATGAAATTCTTGCTCTCCCATTAAAGAACTGGCCTTAAATAACGTTTACCTCTTACTGGCCTCCATCTGCTGTGGATTCCTACAAGCTGCTGCCTAAAAGGTCTAATTTACATTAAACCCATTATATTTTATGTTGCTAACTAAACAAAATTAGAAACGATTATGGTTTTCATAGCACTTGGTGACATAGAATTCTGCGTTAGGAAACAGATCACTTTAATGTTTGCAGTTACGACTTCAAAGCTATAACGCTTTCTTAAATAACTGTTACGGCCAACCAGCAATTCATATAATGTTCCTCCATTGCTTGACCGGTACCCATTCACTGGTTCTCCTCCGCAGTATTTGCGTCCACTATTAAGCATGTATGTCCGTTAATTAAGTCAGCTGGGACATTTTGCAGCGTACAAAACTCAACTATTAGGCCATTGATTATAACGAAAATGAGCATAAGTAAGCGTAGCAGCTATGTATCCATCACCGCTGGCGGTACATTAATTTGCTATTCTAACTAGTCTCAGACCAAGGACGAACGATAACATAAATTCGATCAGACTCTTTTTACGGTTACTCTCTACGTAATGCTACATTTAAAAAAGTATTGATATGAAAAATATTGCGATCTCCAGTGTCTCCCGATAAAAATCTTTTTGAACTAGTATTTAGACATGTAAACTAATTGTGAAAAACTTGGATCGGACTGGACCATTTCTTTAAACCGCCTCCTATAATAATTAACTGAACTAAGTTTGACCCATCTAGATCTATTGTTTGCACCCAACCACATATAAAGGTTCTCATGAAAAGTACGTCTTTGCATTGCAACAAGATCTAATTTTTACTACTATTTAGTTGCTTAGTTATTTAGTCATTTAGCTACTTAGACGTCTAGTTACTTTGTCATTTAGCTATTCAGTCATTTGGTCAATTATTCATTTAGTTACTTAGTCATCAAGCTATTTAATTATTTAGGTATTTAGCCATTTATTTATTTAGAGATTTTGCTATTTAGTCACTTAGTCATTTAATTATTAAGCTATTTAGTCATTTATTCACTTGGTTATTTAGTCATTTAGCTAATTTGGTCATTTTGTTACCTAGTCATTTAGTTATTTATTCATTTACTTATTCCGTCATTCAGCTATTTAGTCATTAGGTTACTTAGTTATTTAATTATTTCGTTTAGTTTATTTATTACCACAGTAATAGTTAAAGAAGGAAAGATCTTTGTCTTAAATTAAATTAAATTTGGTAAATTTATAAAGAGCCTCATGAAAAGCATCACTTTACGATCAAATAAACTATAGAAAGCAAACATATTTAACTACCAGCATTGCCGGAGTATAATGTTTTTAATTGTTTTTTTACTTATTTTGTAATTAAGTACACAATATGAAAGTCGAATGCAAGCACAAAGAAAAGATCGTAGGGAAGTGATCATTATTAACTACAATGAGTAACCCATTCGTAGTTGTAGGCTATTATATATGTTTCATACACTTTTTACATCATCTCCTCCGCATATACTATATATGTGCTTTTTCTTTTTTATAAGTATTCGATCATTTCTGTACTATCATAACTATACGAATTTTTGTTGTCCATAGATTTCGACACAGTCTCTTTTGATAATAGGTAACATCGTTCGCAACAATGACAGCATATGACAATTCGTTCACATGTGCAGGGACATAAGCGATTGCATGTAAAAGCAAAGGCATACGTACACGTTGTATTTAAGAGTATTATTGGTTTTTATTTTTTAAAACATTAATTTTACAGATACATTACGATACACGATGTGAAGATTGTTTGTTGAATATTCGATTGAGTTAAAGTGGTAATAAAGCTTTGTCTTTGGGTGTTCTGTTTCTATTCAATATTCCGTTAGTAAACAATTCCACACCAAAACAGTTAAGAAAATTATATTCGGCTGTGTCGGAATCTGTTATACACATCACCATCGTTTTATAAAAAAAAAAATAAAGAATAAATTAAGTTTTGACACATTGGGTAGGCCTCTTGATATTTCCGTTTTTATAGTATAGACGATCAAATTCTCATTGTGTTCTTGTCGTAATTTACGACTTGTGAGCATAGATCCATAAAGAAGATATGTTATCTATTTATTCCGCCTTTGACTTCCAATATCAAAATGCGTGTAATAGCATTCAATGTTTTTAACAAATTTTTAACTGACATCTTTATTGTTGCTTCAGGGAGAATGTTTAGCTCAAACATGACACAAACGGACAGAAAGACAGACGGACGGACAGACGAAAGGATAGATCGACGAACTGCCGGACGGACAAAGAAAGAACGGGCGAGCATACGAACGGATGGATAGACGAATATGCTGATATCGATTTGATGCTGATAAATGACGGCATCGCTAAAGTCCACTTGTGGGTAGTGCAAAGAAAATGGCAAAGTGAATACTTTCCCATCCCATCACAACAACGACATACAATATATATATATATAAGTGTTATGTGACTACCAAAAGCATATAAATGCATATATGTAGCACTTAAAACATATTCATTTTCATTTGTATAAAAGCAAAAACAAATAACGGAAAATATATCGTACACATACATATATCATATTGTGTTTAACTGATGAAAAGAAAATATTTGTTAAGTTCATCTTGCAAACCAAAAAAAGCTTACAACTACTTTAGAACAACAGTTGTTAGGAATATATGTTACAATGTTCTCTGTGCATACTCACGCAAATTTCTCTTTATATTGTTTGCGCAATTTTCTCTGGCTCGTCACTGAATGTGCTGTGTGCCTATAACTACATCATGATGATGGCGCTCTGTCACTATTCACATATTTAACAGACTTTCAAGTTTATGTACTAAATAAATTAATTAAAAATATGTATTGACAGCATACATTACACTTGTGCTGTTTAAACACTATATAAACATCATACAAAAAAAGAAGACTATGCTGTCATCTTCAGCTAAAGCTTTAACACCCAAGCTGAGAAAATTTATTAAGAAAAAAAAAATTATTAAAAAACAAATGGTGTAATATTACAAGTTCAAGTAAGAAGGCTTTTGTAAACAATTTAAGACTTGATATAGCTCCTTCCTTAAAAGCAATAACATATCTATGTCTAATGTTAAGTCTTTGAAGCGCAATTTAAAATAATGCAAATACGTTATTAAGGCTCATAACTAACACTAAGAAGTTAACGTTTTACGTATGGAAACTGAAAGAAAAACACTTTCAAGATTTTGACAATAATATTTGCTACATTTTTCAGACGTACTTTAACGAAAGAAAACTCTTAACCGTTAAAAACGTAAGCAGTTGTCGAAAGAATCGAAAATCGTCCGCCCCCGATCGTAGTTAAACATATTCAAAACCTTACACTGATTTCTTTCAAGGTGTATCAAAAATTTAAATTTCAGTACAGTGTTATATGGAATGGGCTTGGTTGATGCTTTGAAAATTTTGCATAGACACTTCGGGATACCAAGCGCAATATTAGTGAATATTTTTATGGATATGTGTGCCCATAAATATGAAAGTGGTCTAAGTCAATCCAAAATTTAAAAACAACGCTTCTGTAATAAATAAATCTTAATTAATAAACACTAAAAAAAATCCTAAATGAGGATATCGCACAAAATTAAAATATTTGGATTTATTCGAATGCAATTCATTAAATATCTGTAAACAAGAAACCACTCACTTAGACCGCTTCCATTATTATGAGCATATATCTGCTACGATTTAAGCGTAATGAAGAGAAAACTAATATTTTTTTGCCCCGAAAAGAAAGGTGTTCTCGGTTTATGTCTTACTGTGGGCGCCGCCTTTGACAGAATTGGCACATTTTTCAATATTAACGTGATAGACTTTCGATGTTTCTGCCAAATTTCAAAATGATTACCCAAAGGATACACAGATAAGCAAACAGATAGACGGACAGGCGGACGGATGGATAGGTCTTTGTAGATTCCGAATTTCATGTTGACCAAGAATTAATACACCTTATATGGCTTCTGAAGAATTTTTCACCCTTTTTTAAAACAATAAATGCCAGTTAAAAGAAGAAGAATAAATAACACTCAAAACTAAACTGATTGCTGACTTTACTAAGGCTCAGACAAAGTACTTCGTATTCGCACTGAACTTTTCCCTTTTTTACGGCAACTAAATACTTTAAGAAGAAAATATCATTAATGCAGGAGAAAAAAAAAGTTTTTGTATTCACATCTCTAACTCAAGTTTAATCAGAAAATTATCTTAACTTGGTATTGTTAGTTGTCTGGTTTAAAATAAAAGTAATTGACTCTCTTAAGCTGAAGCTACTACTCATAAAGTGCATTAGCTGTTTCGGCACGTTGTCAAAAGTTTTGTTTTGCGAACATTATACAAGAATTCACAAAATTATCTAACAAAAGCCAATACTCTACGTAAGTTTATTGTGAAAATTGTATAAAATTTTGTTGTATTTATGTACGAGAGCAGTGTAAGGAAGAATAACCCAACTGACATATAGATAACTATTTTTGTTCCGAAGTAAAAATGTTTTAAAACTTTAATCTGAACTTGACAGACGCTGTATAGTTAGTTATCAATACTGGAAGATCTCGGTAAATTTGAAAAATATGGAAAATACTGTTGATCGTTTCGTGATACAATACTTTCATTTGAATGTTTTCAGTCAAACCGATGTCAAAGATGACACAAATTGCACTATAACTCTGGTACTTCGTGGCCAAATGAAGTGTTTACACCAGGAGAGCTGAAAAAATTCACAAAATTGCATTAAATAACAGTGGGCAGGAAGTACGTGAGATAGCACGCATGCTTATGCAGCGTGTATATATTGAAAATTTTAGCGCGATAACATTTTGCTTAGATCTGTTCTCACATAATGGAATCATTAGGTTTCAATCGAGTAGTCGACGATTTTTCGCAGCAATGGGATCGAGTGTTTGTGTCCATTCATAAACTCAAAAATGGATTTTTTACTTCTCGTTTTAGACATACAAAGAGGTAAAGCAATGAACTGAATGAACCAAAGAATAGAATCGGCTTCAAAGAAAACAAAAACAGTCCGATCGATGAGATAATTTCAATTGATTATTTTCTAAAACTAAAAAGATCCAGCAGTGAGTGTTATGTGAATCAATATTGCACCGGTCACATTTCACAGAAGAAATTATTTTCCTTAAACTTATTCTTGATTTCACATACCCGTTTCCGCGATGCCCATGAATGCCTCTTACTTTGAGAATCAAGAAGTTAAATTACAAATTCCTTTTGCTATAATTTAGCCGCCTCAGCTTATCTTCTCCTTGTAAGTTTGAAAAACTGATTCGTTGCTAAAGGATTCATCAGCAGTAATACAATGTGTATTGAACAAAACGAAAACTACTCTCGTATGAACACAAACACCTTAAGGAGTCATAAAAAAGAAGATAATAAGAAGAAGATTACATCGTTCTTCGAAAAGAGGAACGTTTTAAAATAAAAATTTTAGTGTTAATGACTCCTTTAAGAGAAGATGTATGCGAATTGGCAAGATTGTTTTCATCAGTTGTAATCGATGGAAAGTCGTAAACTTGATTCATGGAATGGGTTCGCTGCATTTCCAAAGAAATTGACATAAGTGGCGAGAGTTATAAAAACCTTTTTATTCTTTTAGGCACAAAGTTGAAATGGTAATCGTCACTGGAATAGACAAACATAGGGTAGACGAAAATATATCAATGAAAGATCAAAATAAACACATGTTTAGTTACAAATGTTGTCGGTCACTTCTGTTTACTAACGTCACTATCTGGAGGGTAATCATGCAAGCCATTAGATAGCAATGATGACCCTGCAGATAGCATTTGTTGCCATCTCCGGATTTGACGTAGGCAGTTGAGCGTATTTGGAGATTATTGTCAATAAATTTCTTTGCATGATTAGATTTTATTGCTTACATGATTATCCTCCTGGTAAGGATTGCACAATTCGTAAGAGATCCACCAGTTTTTAGCAGTTGTCGATATTAAAAATAGAAAAGCGAAACGGATTTGTAGCACGATAGTAACTAACTAAGAAGAAGACTACTCGATCTTAAATAAGCTTTTTACGTCTTCCTCATTTTAATTAATCCTTGTGTAGAAGGAACTATAGAGAGTAACAAAGCCGCTTATTTTTGCATATTAAAAATATATATTAGCGACAAACCAGACCTTAGGCAACTTTCAATCCTTTTTCTGATTCGTTATCTTACCAAGGGAACTCAATATATGATCGTTTATTTCCCATGCATATTAAATTCGTATCAAACAAAATGTGTTATTTTAGTTATTTTTTAAAAAAATGTGTTACAAAGATGTATTGTGACATTTTGTGCAATTTAAATATAAATTGAATTTTTAATCTTTTTTAAATAACACTTATTGTTAGAGGCTGGCAATAAAATGCACAAAATTTAACTGTGCAGAATTTTTAAATGTATTTTTTATGTATTCTATACAGCTATTAAAGGAAAATTCATTTCAATTTTCAATATTTTAGAATTCTCTCGTTGGCCTATACACATTTTTATGTGCATATAAAAAAGATGATATAAAATCAATTTACATGAAATTAAATCACTTCACTGCTACCAAAGCAAAAGAACTCAACTTGAAGTGTAGAACAACGGAATGAGGTAACTGTAAAAATTTCCAAAATATTTCGAAAATCCATTAGAATACAAGTGTTAGAAAAATTCCCGGAAGGTTAGTTGTTAAGAATACGAAAACAAACGATAAAACGATTTAAGCATGTCCGTCTAGTTGATCGTCCGCTCGTCTATCTGTGTAGTGTCTGTGGTAAACATTCTCCTAGCTTGGACAATGAATATATCAGATTAAATTTGCCAGAAACATTGGAAGTTCTCCTAGTCAGGTTGGCATCGAAAATGAGCAAATCGGTCAAAGAGCACGACCATAGTGTAACGAGGAATGAGCACATCCCTGTAGTAAAAAAAATTGGGTTTTTAGCTAATTACCCACAAACCATTCGATGTAATAGAGCATTGAAAATTAATTTTTCTCTTGCAAAGAATGTAGACATCGGATTCAAATTTGGCAGAAACATTTCACACGCTTTGCTTTTGAAAATGGACCAAATCTATCGTAGGCCACGTCTAAAGTACAACCTGAAAGCACGCAGTTTTGCTCTGGCTGTTTTCTGCGGCTGTGTTCCACGGTATTTCATAAAACTTTAAAAAAGGAAAAATCTGCCACGCCCACTTATTACAATTTAGCTTTCCCTCATTTTCAAGATCAAGGTGGTGGGTATAAAAAACTCGATATAGCCATATACAGTTCTTTCTATTCTTACGATGGTACATAGAAAATGGGGGGTTTGTCGAGAGGTCCAAACAGCAGTAAGAAATGCTATGAATAAAACAACAGCCCACTATTATCGACAGTTCAGAGCTGGGCTTTAATTTTTCTTTAAAAGAGTCAAAAGGCAACTAATTCGGGTCAAGCGTTCGCTCAAAAACACCGAACAAAGGATATAGTGTATTTATTTATTTCGGTCTTGCATGACTATGACGTGTTTACTTGTTAACAAGGAAATTTAGAATTTTTACATATATCGAGTTCTACTTATGATTTGGTATAGAACGGGTGAAATTCTTTAATTGTTATGAGCTTCATACTTCGTAGTACATACTTCGTATTACGAGCGGATGAATGAAAGACTTAAGATAGACCTGTCTGTTATTACACCGATCGATTTAAAATCATTTTCTGAAACTATTTAAGCTTATTTGTCTGTCAGTCCCACTGATTTCTGACTATATATTTTTTTAAGATGTTTTGGTGAAATTTGTGTACTGATATATTTTGCCCTAAGGATAAACGCTATTGAAAATGGATTCGATCGGACCTTTTTTACAAAGAACGTTTAACTATTGGAATAAAGACTTTATGCGAAACTAGTATCTTGGCATATAAAATTAACGTTGAAAATTTAGTTCGGATGGAACCATATATTGCTTCATATGAAAAGTAAGCCTTTGTATGGCAAGAAGGTCTAAATTTTAATGTCATGCTGAAAACTGGTGCAAAATAGTAATTTGGCATAAAATTCAACTATATAGAGTATGCTTTCTTTACTCCATCCCATATTCTCATTAAAACAAGTCTTTATATCACAACAAAATGTATATTCAGTATTTTATGGTAGAAGTAAATGGAGTATAAGAAAATGTTGTCCATAGAAATTATTTTCGCTTAATTTGGTTTACATCATTTCAGGCTTATGTCCTATTCCCTCTAAGGGCATCTATGGAAAACCTTACTTTATCCTTAATCGGTTTACAATCACAGGTATAACATATAAATAAATAACAAGGAACTAAACATACTAAGGAATTACATTAAGAGGAAGGATTAGATGTAATTTAGTTTCTAACACAACATAATTTAATATAGTTTATAGCAGTTCGGGGCTAAACGAAAAATATATTTCATATAAACGAAACTCAAAGAGATTTTCGCAATAACTTTTTATTGCATACACTTATAAGCAAGAACGTATTTCGCAGATGATGTGCATGCATAATGTATAAATTGAAGAAAGTCATCAGACAAAAGCCAGTGCCATAGCATATGTAAGTCAAATTAAGTGAAAAGCGTTAAATTTTCCATATTTTCAAAGAATTTTTTGTGTACCAAAAACGAGGTAAGCACAAGAAGATGAGAAGGCTATGGGAAGTCTAACTATTCAAAAATAAAAATTAAACAGACGAAATTAATAAATTATAATATTTTCTACTAGGCTACTCTACTGCTTGTGAATGCAGATGCATTCAGGTTTTGTAAACTTTTTGTATTAAAAAATATTAAAATAACATAAAAATGTGGATCAAAAAAAATTGCAAAAAAAATTAGTCGCGCATAGGTTTACAAACTATGATTACATATTAACTTAACTGATATTATATATTAATATAAAGCATCCAAACTTCATAGAAATAATCCATTAAGATCAATTTTAAAATTGTAAAGTTTAACTTAAATAATATCGAATATAGATTAGAGATGCTTAAAATACCTTCGAAGATGTTAATCGAGGCGAGTCTCTGAACTTTTTTGCGCATTGAAAGAATAGTTGATATTACCAGGATCAAAAGGTATACTATGCAAGTCGTATCCCTCTAAAAAAGTCATAAAATTTACTACAAAATATTGAATCTTTCTAAAGAGATATAATGACAGCAAAAAAACTGTCTTTATTGACTTCACGTGTATTAGTTATAACTGTTTCTAATATTTCAAGAAAAATAAAAAAGATAGTCACTACTCCTTTGTGTTTAAGTCAACTTATATAGTTCACTATAACAAGAGTAACAAAAATTTGACTTGAGGTATGCAGTTATTTGTTTCCAAAAAAAAATCCATAAATGAAATGGCTCCGTAGTGCTAATAATTTTTACATCAATCTTTTATGGATATTATTGCTGAAAAGGAATTAAAGCAAAACTTCCTATTTCTACCTTTTTGTTTGTAATAATTTAAATTGTTTTTCATTTTCTTAGGAAAACAAAAATGCATTGATACGATTGTTATTGTGTTATTGCAAATAAAGCCATGGGCAGTAAAAAAAGTTCTTTAAATATCAAATAATGTGAAATAACTTATCCATAAATTCTACTTCCTCGCTTGGCCCCTCTCCTGCTTTTCCAGAAGCAGTTTTTGTCTCTCAATCTTTTTCGCCTTGTATTTTCGTTCTAAGCAAACTAAAAAGAACAATATGTAAATGAAAAAATAGAAGATTGATATAATTTACATTAACTTAGTCATCGCCACGTGGTTGTAGTTTTGTTCGGCAAACACGTCATCTGTTCAGATTTTGGCATCCTTGAGAAGAACTTTGATTGGAATTTTGAGCCATTTCAGGATGGTCATCGATGACATAAATATTTTTGCTCATTTGAATTCCTTGAATATTGACCTAACATCACAGTTGCTGATTACAGAAACTAATTTCTATAAATAGACAAAAAATACTTGCTTGTTGTTCATGATGTTAGATCACTTTTAACTTTATAATAATGCATTTTATCGAATTCTTTCTTCTATGCCAAAAGTGTACGTCCTTCGCCTTGGTAAAAAATTTTGCTCATTAAGCCTTCATACAAATCATGAACATTTTGCCTGTTGTTTTTGTATTATTATTATTATTATTATTAGGGTAATCAGTTCCTAAACCTAAAATGTATATTGAACTTGCCTTTGCCACTACCCATACAGTTTTAGGATTTTTATGAATAAATAGATAAATAAATAAAATCAACAGAATATTAAAATTCAGGGCTGCCATTTCGGGATTAATGGAAACAATTTCGAAAACTTCGTCAACTGTAAAAGATTTTTTTTCTTAAAATAATGTTTGTGTTGGTTAGACATTTTATATTATTCGCCAGGAGTCTTTCAAGCTTTAACGAAGCATTCGCCTCGTTACGAGCGATGCGACTTTCTTTCATTTCTTTAGTTTATTTTTAATTTTCATTTTATACTTCTTCATTTTTCTTCACTTTCACTGATCTAATATGTTTATCACTGTTTGAGTTTTAGTTATTTATTCTTTTCATTACTTAAAATGTCTTATTTTTTTTTTCATTTTTAATATAGACCTACCTTATTCATATTACAACTAACTGTCTAACTTGTATCGCAGGATTAGTGGCCAGAATCGTTAATTCTCATTTGTTCTAATCATATCTCTCTAACTAAAAAAACATCTCCCACGACTGCAGCCTTATATCAAAGACGTGTATATATATATGCAAATACCCGTGCATGCCATGCGTAGGCAACGTATGTGTATGTAGGCGAGCACATGTGTATGTATATTATAATTACATAAAGCATTGATCACGCCATTTGTGCGTCTGCATGTGTGCATTCATTGGCAGATTCAATGTTCATGTACTCTAAAGACGAATAATTATTGGGAAAAGTTATAAAAATCCAGAGAGAATCAATAATCGGTTTCTTTCCGCGTGCAGCAATCGATGCGGTAAGTCACTCTTTTTATTATTAGTTTGACAATTAGGGAATTTTTTCTTTTTTGAAAACGGACCAATGCAATAATTGTGTTGAAGAAAATATGGAGTGGAGAAGACTGTAGGCCGTCCGCTCGGAAGACTCTTGGATCAACTGGAGATTTCTGGAACACTTCCTGGCGTGGTCAGTATGGAGAAGACTGTAAGTCCTGTAAGTTTCTCCTGGCAGTGAACTTGGACCTCTTCAATAGAGTCAATGGTGTTTAACGAAAAACAGTGAGTGAAGTGAGTCCTCCACTCGTAGGGAAGTTTGAGACAGCTGGAAGTTTCTGGACACTCCCTGGTGAGGTCACTATGAAGGAGATTGTAAGTCTCCACATAGAAGCTCTCCTGGGAGTGAACTTGGGCTATTTCACAAAACCTTCTCTTTTTTGAATGCTTAATGATCTATCATCGTTGCAATAAATATTCCACGTGTTCTTCCACTGGAACCCGCGTCAATTTTATCATTGCGATCAGTCGATACAACAATACAATCACGACGTGATCCAGCCCACTGTGCTGGTTTTTCTTTTTGGACTTTTCTTTGGTTTTTACTTGGATTTTTGCTTTTGGGTTTTTTCTTTTCGCGCTCTTGTTTGCATCTTAATTTTCGGATTCTTTTGGTTTTATCGTTCGTTTTGATTTTGTTCTTTTCCGGGAGTCACATCTCTTTTCCTGCTACATTGCGAACGCTTAGAATAGGAGAGAATATTACAAATAAAGAAGAAAGAGATCTCGATCCCATATTATTATTTTTCTATAAATTTTCTTCGGAAGGTATGTACTAGAAAGTCATGAATAATACCCCGTTACAACAGTGGTTTTTGACGATGGAAGGGAAAGTACGCAATTAGTTTGGTGCAAAATAGCGTCCCAGTTTTACTGTTTTCTTTGCTAAAAAAGAAGAAAGAAAATGAAAAACAATCAAGTGAAAATTTTCGTTAAATAGTAGCACCTAAACCTGAACTGAAATTATTAAGCATTTTTGGAAGATATGCCAAACTTCGTTAAAATTAGAAATGATTTCTGTGGGTTAAATATTTCAAAGCTGACCTTTAAATATAAAGAGAATAGAAATGGAAGTATTACGCGTCGAGCTGCATGGAAAAACAATGATAATTTTATTTGTGCGCGTGTAACAAATTTTTCTAAGGTTTTATTTGCATAAATTCATATTATTGCAATAGCAAGAGTAACAGAGTAGTTAACCCGCTGCGCACACATTCCTTTTATAATCAAAAAGTTTTATTTAATAAATACATATAATAGAATGTTAAATTAAAACTTATGTATATATGTATAGATATAAATAAATCCGTATATTTGTATGTTGTGCTTTTTTTTAATAAGAAAAATTTAGTTGTGTATGAACGAAAAATAGACAGATATTTTTAAATATTGGCAAAAAAAAAATAGAAAAAAATTATTAATAAAAATAAGCAAAAAATTGAAATAAGCAAAAATACGGAAAATATAAAAAGCGTGATAAATATAGAATTTCTAATTCGATATACATAAGAGAAAACTATGTCTTACATGTGTTATCTTCGAAAGATAAAACATTCCGTCCTTATTGATTTGAAATCTTTTTAAAAATTTATTAATTCCAAAAGAAAATCCCCGCATTTCTTTCATTGAATTTTATAATGGCACAGAGTACTGAATACACGAAGGAGGGGGAATGGACAAACAGTACAACAAGCAGATCAATATACATATAGAACGCTGGACAGACATACTGAAGAAGAAGACCTAACATGCATTGCAAGAGCTTTTCTTTAATTCTTCGCTATTTAGTTTTATTATTTTCTCTTTTATATTTACAACTTTTCATAAAATCAGACGTGTCAGTCTAAACTAAAACAGCCATCAAGTTCCGAGACTTTTTTTTCTATATTCTCGTAAAGCTTTGAATTGTAATAAAAATAAAAATTAATAATGCAGCGTTTGTTTAAGTCTTTCAATCGTAACATAAGAAAGAAACAGAAAAAAAGAAATGCAGGGAAAGTAGATACGATGACTTTTGGGTCCTCTCCATAATTTTTTCGCAAACGTATTACACGTCACATATTGAACTTGTTTTTCAATATATTTTTCATCCTTCTTTCGCTTTGATAGACAATTATGTGTACTTGTTCGCTCTTATAATATTCTTAGGAATTTGTCAGATTAATATCTCTCCTCTTTCTCTAATTCTTTTATTTTTGAATAAATTTTTAACTTTATGCCTGTGAATGTAGTTTTAAATTATAAAGTGTAAAATTATTTGAGTAAGCAGAGATGAATCTTGTAAAATTTCTACAGATAGGAAACTTTTATGCCCATCTTCTTTATTCAAACCACAAATAGAAAGGTCTGCCCTTGACACATGTCAATAGATGAAAAGAAAAAGAATATATAAAGAAAATATCCTCAATTTGTCCACTGATAAGATCCGTAATATTGCTTGTTTTTATTAACACACGATGCAGATAGCAATTGAGTTTGAGGCGCGTAATTTAAAGCATGCAATACTTGACGACAAAAAATACTTGAAAGAAAAAATCTCTCTCTATATATATATACAAGAAATATAATTAAAAATCTTTTCGTAACTTAAAATATAATGACGAATAGTGGTGTAATTTTATATTGCGCTCATTACTACTTTAGTGAACATAGAATAAAAAAATAATCAAATAAATACCTTTTTTTAGTGCATGATCTTGAGTTTCCTTTATTAATTGAAATAAGTATCCTATATCCGCCTGAACACTGTAACAAAACCTGCAGAAGGAAAAAATCAGTTATTGGAAAATTACAGGCGCGAAATGTGTTGCTTAATTGTGATAACGACAGCTGAAGCGAAATGAACAGTGAGCTCAGCAAACCTTTAATATCGACGATGAAGCCAGTTTATTCACGACGGTTCCGTTTAACTAGTTTTAATACATTGTGAATGAATATCCAGCAGCACAATCTGGGGAACAATTATATTGTTTGAGTCGAAAAGACTCGATAGTGCTATTTTTCAGCAGCATGCACCGCGCTCGGCCTGACATTGCAAAACATCTTTAGAAAACATTGGCAGCACTGAAGTGAGAGACTTTTGTTCATAGAACGTATTTACTTTGGATTAATTGCCTTATGTCAATAACAGAGGAGTGGCCCCTTTTGAAGATAGCTTCAAATAAATCTGTTGTCCTTTCGTTTTTTTCTGTTTTGTTATATTTTTCAATCTTTAGCCACAAATATAATAAGGTAGGCAGAGTTTCCGTAGTTTTCGTAGCTTTTTTAACAAATCAAACAGAAGCGAATGTTTTAGTTAAAAATAACCAAAAATCCTTTACTTCAGATTTAAAAATATTTTCATTTCTTATCCGGACTATTCTAGATTTTAGTAAATATATCTAAGAATGTATGTTTACTAAATGTAGTGCACCATAAGTGATTAGCTATTCAGATGAAATACGAAGAAAAGGAGAAATAATGTAATCGATAGGATGGTATGAATCACACAATGACTTTATTTTGAGATTTTCCGTATCGTAACACATCTTAAAAATTCCCTTCATTGGCTTTAAGTATCAAGTTTTCTGTTCCAAAAGATCATAAACTAATCTCTTATTATTGTTACGAGCAAAACAAACTTATATGGGGTATCCTCATGAACTGTAAGAATTTTATGTTCATTATAATGCATGCAGTCAGCAAAAAGTTGATTGTTTCCAAAGCCTTAAAAAAAGCAAAGCTAAAAGAGGCAGTCATTAATAGAAAATATGAGAAAATGTTACGAGCATAGGAAAAGCGCCGATTTTGCTAACCTGATTAGTTAACAGCTGCCCCCTACCACATTCGATTTTTGCAGATAAATAGTTAGAACAAAGGCAAATAAGTGATGACTTGGTAAGGTCACCCATACGATTATGAGATGAAGAATAGCTGATGTTTCCATTTTATAGATAATGTAAACAGAGTCTTTTAGGACAAGTGAAGAAAAAAATTCATATGAGCACAATAACCCGATGGTAATTACGTATTTTTCCCCTAACTTTCGTTATGGTTCGAAGATTTCATTGTACTTGTTGTTCGTTCGCTCGTTTTCTGTAAACGAACTACATAAAATTAGAAAGAAACTAAAAACAACATTAAATTTGTGTCTTAAAATGTAATGAACGTGAATTTCATTTCTTAAAAAAGCATATAATGATTGTCATTAGTTTGCAAACTTGACATATTATGCCGTTGTGCCACGGAAATGTAAGCAAGCAAGAGAGCGCAGTTTTGGTGTGTGCTGAGTGCAATTATAATTTGTTGTAGTTGTTCTATGTTTAAAACCCTAGTGTGACAGATTGCACAATCGAGGACCATATTGCAATCGTTACAACCAAGAAACGAAAGTTAAATCATTTTCCTTTCTAAGATGTTCGATCAGAAGAAATATTGTTTTCAAGATTGTCAAGATTTTCAATTTTCAAAATTCGTTCATAACTGAATATTATATCGACTCACATAAGCTTGCGATTGTGGACTCGTTTCGTGACCTAGGTGTTCTTTTTGATCGTAATCTTTGGTTTAATTTACACTATCTTTAAAGAAAATTAGATCAGCGCTAGGCTTTATTAGAGATTGACGTAGAGAATTCGATTATTCATACATAACGAAAAGACTATAAGTGTTCGACGTGTGACCTACATCGACATTTAAGTCGTTTGTTACATTCTCATCGTTGCCATGTTGAATTAATTGAATTTTTACAAAAACAATTCCCAATTTTGTGCCAAGAAATTTAGGTTGCGATCCACTTCTCTCACTGCCTCTACACGAAAATAGGTTGCTACTTATATCCTTGCCTTCATTTGGCAAACGTAGATTTATCGTAGACATTTCCCTCATCGTGAAGTTAATAAATGGTACCATTGATTTGACGGTTTTGTTAAATAATGTAATCTTCCATGATCCTATCTGTAAAGCGCGCGTAAATTTCTTTTGTTGCTGGCAGTAAAGTGATTAGTACTGATAATCACGGATAATCAAAATTTATTACTTCATTAGCCTTTCTGTCGAATTATACTTACACTAACGATATAATCTCTCCAGTAAATGATGTTTGCACATCTTATAACTATATCCCTTGGCCTATGGCTTTATAGCTGTAAGATAATAAAATAACGATAAAAAACAATAAAAACTTAATCAATGCAAATTCGTTTAACAACTTCAAGGTCCTTTGTAAAAATTGAAATGATGTTTTTAACTTAACAGCTTAATTGGATTCTTTAGGTTCCATTAAAACTACTTTTTAGTATAAGCGCATTGTAAATGTCACACTTAAACTAAAAATTTGTGAAGTCGCGTTTCGAACTGTCAATATGCTAGATAATGTTATATTTATGATACTTTACTTCTTACTTTAATTTAGTGCTTACATATATACACTGGCTATGTAAACATATTAGGAGATTTTTTTTTTACCTGTGGTTTCTTCCTACATTTTTGAGCTTCCTTTTGTACCCAGCGCTTTTTAAATGGTTCCAAACTCTCATATTATTGATATTTAGGTATTTCCTGACAGATAACGTGCCGCCCTTGGTGTGTTGCAATTGTATGCCCAAGATGAATCCTAGCAAATGTTCTAATCTTGACTTTGGAAATA
>KK351390.1:0-22634 GCA_000671755.1 Glossina brevipalpis | reverse complement strand
CAACTTGTTGTTTTGTAATTTAATTCCTGGATTCAAGAAACCAAGATAGTCTAAATGCCATGATTTTATCCAATAGCTTAGAGAGACAAGATAGCAGGGAAATTGGACGATAGTCGGATACAAATGAAGCATTTTTTGTTTTTGGAACTGGGACAACTGCCGCAAGCTTCCACATGTAGGGAATATGACCAGGGAAAAATATGGTGTTATAAAGGTCAAGTAATTTCCTTTTACTTGGGCTAGAGAGCATACTGATCATTTGGTATGAGATCCGATCCAGGCCGGGTGTCCTCCCTTTAGATTTGTAGATTTGGCTTTCAAGTTCTAAAATTGAAATGGGATTCTCTAGAAAAATAGCACATCTATCAATAGGATCAGCATTTATTATAGAAATTGGATTTGATTTATTTCTGATGAATTCTTTGGAGAAGTTACAATCAGACGGGTAATCGTTCCAAATTGTTCCAAAATGATTGGAAATCTCAATTCTTTCAGTTAACGTACCGTTGGGAGTGCAAATGGCAGAAATTTCATTAGAGTGTGAATTCTTATCTAGTTTGTTGATTCTACTCCATAACACACTCATTGGCGTAATCTGTGAATTGTTCTGGAAAAGAGTTCAAAATTGACTGCTTTAGATTTACGTAGCTCTCTCCTAAATTCTTCGTCGGCTTTTTTGTATAATACCAAATGATTATCATCAGGACATCTTTTAAAGTTATGCCATAAATCCATTTTATTTCTTCTCAAGAATGAAAGCCTGTTGTTCCACCAAGGAAGCCTTACTCCTTTGGATCCCCCGTTGGATTGGGGTATATAGAGATGGACAGCCATCCGGATGTATTTAGTCATAACGGCTGTGTCATGGTTGCAGTTCCCGTTGAAAGGTCTTGCATTCAGCAAGGATTCGGTATGTTTTGAGTAATTAACCCAATCTGCTTTGTCCTGAAGAAATTTAACTTGTTTTGCCGGTCTAACCAAGGAATTGGAAAGAGTGAGACTGGTTACTATTGGGAAGTGGTCATTGTTATGTAGGTCATCGGAAATGGCCCAGGAGACTGAAGGAAGAAGTGATGGAGAGCAACATGTTAAATCAATGTGCGAAAAAGAGCGATGAGTTGAAAAGTGTGTTGGGCTTCCATCATTTAAAATGCAGAGATTACTTTGAATGAGGGCTTTTTCCAGAATCGTACCATGGCAGTTGTTTTTTGCGGAGCATCAGGTAGTATTCCAACTATTGAAGTCGCCACATACAATCAGATGAGGAGTAAGCGCCCCGAATAGATTGCAAAGATCTAGCTCGGAAAACGGCTGTACAGGTAGGATATAAAGTGAGAGTACAGTAGATTTTATATTCAACGTAATTTGTATCGCTATGGCCTGTATATTTGAATTGAGGCTAACCCGTTTGTGGGGGATGTTGGGTTTTATGAAGACACCAACACCTTGTTTTGAGTAGGAATTTTGTTCGGCATTCAGATAGTATCCAATATACGGTTTGGGTGGAACTGGTTTAAAAGAGTTCATACAATGGGTCTCTTGAAGAGAAATATACGAGGGGCTAAAATCATTTATTAGTAAACGGAGTTCATTAAAATGATTAACAAGTCCTTTCATGTTCCATTGTAAAATTTTGAAATTTTTATTTAACTGTTTTGCCATGAAAGAGGAAGGTTAGTTATGTTGACATGTGGATTTCTCCGTCTGACTTGTCGCTGTGGCAAATTTGTGCTAGTAAATTGTTCTTCTTAGCAATGGAAGAATCCCATTCGCGCTGTTCGTTTGGAGTGGATGAATGTGTATATTTTAAAATTGTAGCTTGATTGATGGAAAGATTGGGATCATTATAACTTGCAGATTGTTGTAGTTTGGAGTTGTGAAGCAATGTTCCGGAAGAAATTGGTCTATTGGGTGGAAGGGTAGTTATATAATTGATTGATATTTTTCTTAGTTGTCTTTAAAACGAGATTAGATTCTCGGTATCGGCGTTGTGCTTCTCCCATGCTGCAATAGTTTTCAGTTTTAAGTTTTAGTATATCGCGCATTTGTAGATAACGTGGACATTGCTTATCTAATGCCGAATGCTGATCATTACAGTTGGTACAAAATGTTCGAGTACAAGCTTCTGAATGTGGAGGTAGTCCACAACCAGCACAAGTCGTTGAATTCCTGCATCTTTTTAAGGTATTCCCGAGGCGTTGACTGTTTTTACATCTCATGGGATTTGGGACGTACAGTTGGACTTTGAATTTATACCAAGCCACATCAATAGTTTGCAGAGAAGTCACATATACCATTGTAAAAGTGATGTCAATTAGACACACTTCATTGAGCAAATACAATACACAATTCGAAAGCAAATAAGCCCAAATATATTCAACAAGTGGTTGAAGTATATTTGGCAGGGCAGTGTCAATTGGACACACAATCAAGAAACTCAACTCATTTATCCGTTTGGATTGGCCAACACGGACTTGTGACCCGATTCAAAGAATAGGCTACTAAGCCGAAATATATTCAACAAGTGGTTGAAGTATATTTGGCAAGGCGGTGTCAATTGGACACACACCATCTCAGTAAAATTCAGCACCTGAGTTATAAGCAAAATGACATCAATGCAAGTATTGATCAACCAACAAACCACCACTGGTGAAAGCATCCAGCGTATCATACCGAACTATAAAAAGGATCCATTTGATAGGAAAGGCAAGGCGTCCTACTATCATGACAGACATCGAAACCTCTCTAATCTATGGGAGGCTTTCGAAACTACTGATGGCAAGTTACGCATACTTGTCAAAGATCAGAATAATATTGAATACTTCGACACCCAATATTACGAACAGATTCGGGCGTTAACATTCGTATACCTCGACATCTTCAATAAGGAAGCCGTTCAGCTAGAAAAAGCCGAAGCTCCTGAGCCGCCCGAAAGACAAGCCATTCATTCTAATTTTGATTCATCTAATTTTGAATCCGGAGCCAACGTGTCAGCAATTAGTAAATCCGGATATGGCAACACATTAGCAATGAATAAACCTGCTCATGGCCTGATTGGCAAAATTAATGCTCGCATGGTAGGATTTACTACTATATTTAGCCAGTCTTGAAGACATCAGTTTCAATAAGCCTCACCACTTTTACACAGTCCATATTGACACCATAAACAAGTTATGGAATCAAGTAGAGGACTTATATGATCAAGGCTGGGAGCAATCAATCAATAAAATAGAACAGGATGATTATGACCAACTACAAACTATGGTCATTAAAACCCTAATTAAACTAAAAACGACATCCACCCAAGAGGTAATATCCGGTCCCTCAACATATCAAGCAACCATCTCAAATGCATTACCGCTTTCAAAAATAACCATTCCCAAATTCGATGGAGACTACAGCAAGTGGAGACAATTCTACTACCTGTTTCTTCATATGATACATCTGCAGCCAGTGCCCAGCGTACAAAAGATGTGGTACCTCAAAGCTAATCTCACAGGAGAAGCCGAGCGTTTCATTAGTCATCTGACAACAACTGAAGAAAACTATGTGTCCGCTTGGACAGGAACGCTATAACATTAAGCGTATTCTTGTCTCAACGTTTTTGAAGAAATCATCAATCAGCAAAGAGCTAAGCTACAAAAAGAAGCGTAACTAGATCCACTGCCATAGGTTGACAATCACGCCGCTTTTATGCTTTCGTAAATGGAAAGCAATGTAAACGCACATAATGAAGTAGCGCATTTAATTTGTCCCCTCACAGATCTACTCCCAATCCATTAAATATTTTAAAATTTATAAATCACGTGCGATTCACAAGAATATTATTTCCCTACGATTAAGTTAATGTTTTTAAGATCACTTTCGTAAATATCGAATTATTCAAACATAATTCGAAAATGTTTTACAAAGTGATCACAGAGAGACTTAGTTCCCGAGAAAGGTCTTTTACTTGTTGCACTTTTAAGACTTATTAGTCTGGGATTTATTCCAGGATTAATGGAAATAACCTCCCCTAAGGGCCAAACATCGACGACACTTGCACTTGACAGCCTTTTCGTTTTAATCGCCAATTTGACATGATATATTATGCAGGCAGGTAAATGGAACACGAGCTACAAATCGTATATTCGGTTTATGAGAAAGTGTAATCAATAAATTCAACTAATTGCCAAATCTTTCCAATCGCAAAATTCTACTCACTATTACTGCATCTTATTGGTGCAAATATTCTGAGGAAGTTCAATTATTTACTATATATAAATTGCAAAAGTTCAATTGTCAAAAGCATATTTTGTCTAAAAATGTATTTAAATTCTATTTCCACTCTGCTTTCAATGCTTTTGCCCAAGTGAAGCTCGAATTTTTATCAGAGACATTGCGCAAACAAGCGGACGGATATCTGAACAGGCGGAGATACATTTTAATACTGAATGACATTGCGATAATCTATAAGATTGGTTGGGCACGGCTGATTGTTGCAATATTGGTACAGGTGCTGCTATCATCTATAGAATCCCTGTGCAAATGTTTACATTTTTATGAGTTATCAGAAAAATATCGATTTTCTCGTTTTGTGTGTGTGCTCTTCAAAACAGGGTGGTATTGTTGACATGCGTGGAAAAGCTTCTAGTGTGATTGCCACATTTGACGCCGGTAGCTTAATGTTTGCGGTATATCGAGAATATATACACTACTACTTCACAATGCATTGGATATTATGTTCAGTTTTAGATCTGAATCAACATTAGGTCATATCACGCTTTTCATTATTTTTATAAATTTAAAATTACGGTTTGTCGAACATTTACATAAATGATTATTAAACTTAGTACTCAAACAATGTCGCTACGTTGTAATAGCAGAGGAATATCTGGGACCGCGTCAAGATTAGTAGTAGATGCAATGGACAACAACTGCCGGAGTTTCAGTAGGTAATAGACATTATAAAAGAGGCTCCAAATCTTACCTCATTTCCTGATGAATAGAAAATGAATTAAATAAAAAAATTTATTAAAATAAAAAGTAAATAATATTTATTTTGAAGTGGACTTTGAATTTACGATTATAGTTTATTTTAAGCGTAACATCATCACTTTCATTACGCGTCGTGGCTTACACAAAGTAAACTGATTATGCTAAAATGCCAACAGAATAGACTATTCCGGAATTCTGCTGGAAAATCTGCTAGAAAAGGTTGGCTATGAAACTACATTTCCAAAGAAATGAAAAGTGGTAGACACTTAATTTGAGCGATGAGTTAGCTTGTAGGTAAATTTTGCGCTTATATTTGGTTCAGCGCCAACTTGTTGGCAATTGTCCACGTCTCCGATTTAATTTAAAGACAACATTGCTATATATATAAACATCCCATTAACGGGCCAAGACATGAGTTTATTTGTTAATTAATCGTCGTGTCTGTCTGTACACCTTTGCCTTGAAAATAGTCCTCAGACTATTTCCAAATGTACAATTGATTATTAAGTTGAGAAGTAACCCTCAAGTTAGCTCTTCAGATGATTGCTAAAATCCTAAATTGTAGCCCGATGTAAAAGAATTTATAGAAAACTCTAAGTGAAATTCCAATACTACCTAGAGCGGCAAAAACCAGAGAGCAGACAACAATTCCGATTTTAACTATAGCGGCAAAAACCAGAGAGCAGCCAGCGATGTGCAATAACGTAAGCCAACCAAAGCGTACTATATGGCACAAAGTAATCAGAGCGTCCACCGAATAAAATCAAGTGTTTCAACTTAATGATTGTTTTATTCTGACAAGACTTTCTTAAAAAGTAGTTTTTTATTATACATTCCTAGATATAAAAAATAACATAAAATATAACAAACACTGTGTGAATTACAAAGTGATTACTTAGCATTCTTTTGAGGTAAATATTTAGCGTGAGAATTACAAACTGACTAAATATACGTCTGTAAAATTAAGAAATTAGCAAATAGCAAGTACCAAATTAAAAGCTCAGTAAATGAGATGTGGATGTCATGTGTATCAAATTGAAAGAGGTATGTAAGTGTATGTGCCAAACAACTGATTGTATAGGTAGGTTTTGTTTTACTTAAATGATAATGTAAATGACCAGAAAATATTACAGTGTGTATATTAAAGGCAAAAGGGTGATAAATTTAAAGTGTGTAAATTTGTCTTAAAAACTACTTAAAAAAGAAAGCTGAACACTGTCATTAAATAAAATGAATTATTTTCTGTCACAGAAAAAGTTGAAGAAAACATGATTAATTGTCATTTGTCTCCCAAAACTATACAAATGTATGTTGGTGTTTTCAAGTTCTGTGTAAACAAACTTTATATTCAACATAAATTTTTCTAGCCTGGCAGATTATTTAGAGATAATTGCTTATTTGTACGGTAATATTTATTATCTTACATGAATTTCTCTCTTGTAAGTAAAACATTCTTTTGTGAATTATTGTTGAATACTGATCTGATACTAAAACTACGTCTATAGTAAGGTTGATAGAAATTTTTATTATGGGCTAAAATAGAATCTTCATTCAGCTGTGAATATATAAATGGACAGTGACTATAATAATGCTTCTATGACACAGAGAAACAATGGCTTTTATTAGTTAACGGTTCAACCGAAGGTTATTTTCAAACATGCTTTAACCTTTCGATAGTTTTCGGTAACTATTCGTAACTGTGCCTAAGTAGCATAAAAGAGAGAAAAAGCTTCGTGATTTCTCCGGACAATCTCATCCAACATTACAAAACAAAGGAATCAAAAAACAATTTTAGTCTACCGTTGCGCGTTGGAAATTCGTCCGTAACATGTTGGGAATCCACATATTGGTTGATATTAGTAGCATTTATATCTAATATAAAGTACGTAAATCTATTCGTTAACTCAACCATCCACCTTACTGCACTCAAATTTATCTACCGCAGCTGCATCATGCCTGCCTGCTTACTACTTGATGTTGTAAATCTTATACGAACATACATCGAGCTAGATTTACTCTTAATATACTATGCAGATAATATAAATTTGTGTACACATTTTGTTCTTTTTATACCCACCACCGAAGATGAAGGGTATATTTCATTTTGTCATTTGGTTTGTAACTACCAAAACGAAACTTCGGAGACCTCACAAAGTATGTATATTCTTGACCAGTATCAAATTTAGAATCGATTTGAGTATGTCCGTGTGTCCGTCTATGCAATGTTTGTGGTAGACGTTCTCCTGGGCGCAAAAATGAAGGTATCGTCTTTATATTTGGCAGAAACATTGGAAAGGTGGTGGGTACAAAAGATTCGGCCGAATATAATTTTCTTACTTGTTTCTAATTAATACTAACCTTTTTCGAGGTGATTTTCATTAGCTTCGTGTGACAATAACTTTCCAGTAGAGCCCGGAAAGACCTCGTATGGTGAAAAATAACAAGCATACAAAAGTAAATAAGAATAGAAATTTACAAATCTTAGTTTCGAAGATTCTAATTTTGTAAACAAATTTCTTATTTCTTATATATAAATGTATATAAATATATTATGCGTAACTGAATGTACAAATTTTATTTGCAAAGGTTGAAAAGTATATTTAGGTTTGTGTATGTTTTTCTTCCACAGCTGTTTTTCCTTAAAAATTCAAGTTTAAAAGAGATTGTGGTAATAAATCAGAAGGTAACTTGTGCCGGTTTTAAAAATTGATTCTATCCTTCACAATAGTCGGTTTCATTAGCATCATGTAATAGTCTCGCTAATTTTCGGATAGAATACGGGAAATTTTGCAATATAACGAGAGAGTCGTAAATAATGAGATATAAATTGACCTTTGTTTGCGTTATATAAACAAAACACTTACTTAAAAATATTAAGAAACGAGAAAAAAGCATTTTACAAAATTTTAATTTGAAAATTTTTAATTTCGTAAAAAAATTTCTAATTTTTTATACATAAATATATTCTATTTAATAAATTTGCAAACATGTAAATAAATAATAAATAAATGAGGATTCGGATTATCTGGCAAGGCTTTGAGCGAAATTGAAGCATTTTTCTATTTAAATAATTTTTCTATTAGTCTATTTCTACTATTTTGTATTCGGAAAAAAAGCGCTGACAATGAATAGCAAAACGCCATAGCGAGGACAAAATTCAATGTCTAATCTCGATATGGTATTAATTAAGAAATCCGAAGGTGTGGATGTCAAACTTTCAAGATTTATTGAATTCACTTGCAAAAACTCACACGACTCGAATCGGTTATACGATGTTGCAAGAAATTCAAGATGTTTTCGCACATTTATTTTCATTTAATACAGGTATGTTAAGAGGTGGGTACAAAAGCATTGAAGCAAAAATGTACCCACGTCTTAACATGCCTGAATTAGAAAGAAAATAAACAATATTTTATTAGAGCGGTACGCACAAAAAAGAAATTCGTACGTGCGTAAAACCATCCAAATATTTAAAAAGAAAAATAAACTCAAAAATATCTTCAAATTAAGAAGAAAGGACCGAGACACTACTAGAAGAAAGTATAGAAATTGAACAAGAGTTCACAACACTCACAGCAATTGAAAAAGAACCAGGCAATACAAAACAGACGTGTTTGGAATTGAGAGGTAAATTAATATTGAAAAATAAATAGTGAAAATGAATCAAGTGACGAACATATTGCAGGAATCGCTACCAAGTGTAACCCATAGGCTGTGAACGGTCTGTAGCAAGTTTTGACCCTGTTGGATGGTGAAAAACCACGATGAGTGAGTATGAAGCTGTAATTCAAAATCACACGACTAAGAAATACAAATGCAGAAGTGCACGAAGCAGTTGATGAACAATAAATAAACCGGAATTAAATCATGGCACCTGGAATTCAGCTGATTTAGATAACATAGTTGGTGAAGTTGAGGAAGTTGCACGTTTAGAGCCCTTGCGTTAGACTTTATCCAAAGATTATTTGGAGAAGGAAGAAAAAATCGTTTAAGTAATTCTGAAAGGGCTCATCTGCAAGCTGTGTCGATTGAAGACAAAACAACGAGGTGAATTGAGCTTTATGGCAAGGAAATAGCGAAAAGGTACACTGAAGTTTCTCTTTTATTTGTGGAGATGATGAGAAATTTAGACGACGAGATCGTTATCATACGATTTTAAATCGAATAAAACTGGAACATATTGATGACAATGTACGTATTTTAAATTTGAAAGAATCTTTTTATTATTTGTCACATAAATTTCATTGAAAGTAATTGACGCTCAATACTAATGCAAATTTGTTCAAAGTCACACTAATGTTGGTGTCTCCAGATTTGACGCAAAAGGAGAGCGCACAAAGTGCAAATCACCAGCTAACTTTGTTTACATGAAGCTTAGATCAGTTTCTGAATCCCATCACTTGGAAATTGACGGCAAAAATGTTAGCAAAACGAATTAGTTTAGTAGCGGTTCCACTATTATAGATGAAGACAGACCCAATGGCAAAAGCAGATGAACTTACAATATGTGCGTACGTCAAAACGTAAGTGAATAATCGTAAAAATGCGTTTTTTAAAAAGTGTACATGTTACACGTTCCCTAAGTAAACTTCAAGAGACATTCGATGAAACTCTTGCGAATTGAATAGAAATAAAATGTTAAATGTGTCCTAACAAATGTATGACACGAAGCATATCAAGACAAATAGTGTGCAATACACACTTCAGTACACTTGCTTGCTTTTTTATTTGCTTCCTTTTTTTTTATTTTTATACTTACTGCGGTAAAAAGTGAAGATATATTATGCCTATAATTGAAACGGTAAGCAACGAGAAGAAATTATAAAATTACCATTAATTGTAGGCTTTTCAATTGGAGCCTTTTAGATGAGTTTGATGAATTTTGGCACATACATCTTGCAAAGCATAATTTGAAACGAAGATTATTTTATGTATGTTTATTTATCTTAAGCAATAACTTCCAAATAGACTAAATAGACTTAGTAATAAGTATAATATTAGAGAAAAATTAGAGATCCAGAAATACAGGAGTGAATATAAATAAAGTACTTTGTAGAATTATAGGCTTGCCCAAGGTCAGCCTTCTTTTTTACTATTTATCGAGTCGAGCGCCGGATCGATCAAGTGAGCATTTTTATTAAACATCTCACAAAGAACCCGAAAAGATTTGTAAAGCTGGTAAGGCACTCAGGTAAGTGTAGCACATCGTTATGCCTCGTGAATCTACCTGGAACGTTAAACGAGATACCTTGAAGAAGGAAAGGCGCGTAAATGGCCCCTTTGACAATTTTAGATATGAACACTACCCGTAAAATTAGACGTCTTTTTTCAAGTGTGAGGACATCAATAAGCTGAAGCCTGTTAAATTAGGGGGGTAATATCAGTCGAGTATCCCAACCCAACCCCAGAAGGGCAAAAAGTAAAAAGTTTCTATGTACCGATTCAATTTGATCGATATGAATTACATGGCTAGATGACCAAATCACCGAAGCATATTCAAGAAGTGTTCTAACAAGAGCCATACATAATCTTTTGGTGATATAAGGGTCGGAAAACTCCTTTGACCATCTTTTCAAGTATCCAAGAGTCAATTTCGCTCTATTCACGCTGATTCGATATGTAGATGAAATCTTAATTTAATGTCGAATATAACTCCCAAATAACAGATGTTAGAAACATTTTGAAGCTTATGATTTCGAATGTAGTAAGTAGCGGGCAACTTATTAGGTCAAGAAAATGACAGGTTGCAATACTTTTTCAAATTCGGGCTCATTCCGTTTGTTTCACACTATACAGTTAGATTATTTTTATCCGACTGAAGATTCATGATTCCTCAAACAGAGATGAATGAATGAAAAATTTTTATGTCAGTATGCTGGATTGATAAGCGTCGTGCCTTTACCTTGCATCCATCTTTCTATATTAAGTCTGTGACCGTCAAACACCCAGCTATGTGATTATTGAAATAAAATCTTGTGTAATCTTATTCGTCACAGGAAGGATCAATATATAAAACAGTTGTATTCGTCTTAGGGGTAATAGCTTTAGTTACTAACATTGTATAATAGTTTAAAATATTGTTACGAAAATTGCCTCTTTCGTACTTTTAAGTTTAAGGCTCAGTTCGTATCTCTGAATCGCGAAAAGCTTAGATTTTGGTTATGTACAATTTTCTTTATTTATTCACAAGTATTTACAACACAATTATTTTACAATTTATTACAAAGTAATTATTTCTTCAACAATTGCTTACTCCTCTAATATTTTTAATCGACTCTCCGATATTATTCTTCGACTCTGGTGTTATTTCTCGACTGTCTTGTTCTAAGCAAAAATGCTTTAACCTGAATTCGTAGTTTCACTAATCCCTTTCATGTCAGGTTTCGCGGATATTCTTTGCTAATCTTTACGTTTATTACCACCTGCCAATATGTCTTTTTATGACCGTTCTCAGTATTGCATTCCAAGGAATTTCCACCCCTTAGACTTATCAAATTTGTTATAGTTGCCGTTTACCTGTTTGTGATTTTCGTAACAATATTTTATTGGATGTCGGTGTAATGAAACTACTAACGCATCTACTAAGTGTTAAAATTTATAAGACTTTAGCCTAGAATCAGACCATATTTTGTTTTGATTTAAAGTAGGTTTCTTTATTTTTTGAATTTATTTTATTTTAAGATATGTGTGCAGTCTTGTATGAAATATGACGGCAAATCTAATCCGTCCTTGTACTAATCTTGTTGATGCAGGAATATAATGGTTGTCTCATTGCCGACGCTTTGCGTAGTCAGCCGGTTTGAGCTTCTGAGTACGATGAATCTTATACGGATGAAGGAGGTCTCTTGTCAAAATAAGCTGCGTAGTGCTTCATGAAATTTGAAGTTGTAAGAACGAATTGAATTGGGATTTCAAGAGACTGATCGGTACGTCAACGGAGACTTGACACATTAGTTTCACCTTCTCGACTGAAAATTTCGCGAAGTTACGAACGGTATTGGCGTTTTCTCATTTTTGCAATAAGTTTTCAGAATTGCAACGCGTTCTTATTTTCTGTAGCGTTTAATTTTTAATAATTGGAACAATCATTAATGACAGCTGTCAAATTTTAGAATTGCCAAAATGACACTTTTATTGAGACACCCTTTATGAAGAAGCTGAACATGGAAAATCCCAGATGATTTCAAATTAGCCAGTAAATCTTAATCATGTTGCTTGCTAGTAGTGCTACGCCTATTTCGTTTCTCCAATATATATTGTCTTTTTCTTACAGCTTTTATGTATCTCTTTTTTTTACATGGTAGATTAACGCTTTACTTTATATTAATACAAAAGCAAGAATTTGGCTTTATATTTGGCGAATGTTTATTAACTGTCCAAAACAGACTTTCCAGATGAATATTACACATGCTTACCGTATTCGTTTTACCAGACTTTTCCAGGAAAGCAAAGTGGTTAGGTGAATTCTATCAAATTATATGAATTTTAATGAACGCCATGTAATGATGGATTGAAAAGCCAAATCTAACGAAATATTTATTCATATTATTAAACACTTAAGAAATATATGTAATTATACCAAATAGAAAGAAATGTTTCCTTCTGTTTTGTATTCTAAAGTATTGCGTTAGATAGACAGATAATCAAAAGTTAAAATCAATACATCGCTTTTTTACTGCTTAGATGGCATTGAATATTGCTGAAACGCTGATAAGCATTTAGTTTCATAGCATATGTATCTCAAATTTAGTAAGGGGAAGAATATTTGCTATTCCCAACTTCCGTAGCATTACTTGCACTTGAAGGATGTCTCCTTATGTTAGTACCATAACTCGCCGTCAAAAACGTTGTGGCTTTATCTACGTAATTACGCCTGCAACGAGTTAATTATTACAAATAACTTCCCACTTTGTTCATCATTAAGTAGATGCTTTCGTTCATATACGCATAAAAAGTTTAAATACTATGGAAATGTACCTTCTAAAGTTAATTTTTAGTAAATTAGTTTCTTTTTTTATTAGAAGAAACTGAAGAATACTCAGACAATGTGTGAGTAATTCATGTAAAAGCAAATCGGTTCCAGCTGAGTTTTGTATACACACCACCAATCATCATTTTATTATGCTAACACATTACGCGAAGAATGTACAGAAAATTTTTGAAAATTTTACCTTGTCTACCATATGGATTATTATTCTTGTTTACAGATTCAGGGTTTCTTCCAGTTAAAAATGGAAAAACTCGATTTTCCCGAATTCGCTTTTAACGTCTATCCCGAAGAAAATGTTCTAAAAAATGCAGCCAACTACATGTAACCCTAACTGAATGGTCAAGAAGTGCCACGAGCAAGTCAGCATATGCGGGAGTATTGGTAAAAGTACTAACAAAGACGCAGATGGTGTAAGTTACCTCGTGTCATTATATATTATATTTACGAAGATCAAAATAAAATGAATGCAGCCAAGTCACTGATTCGCAGAGATATAGAAAAGATGTATTTTACATCTTATGTGTGTATGTTTTAAATCTGTTTAAATTTTGTACAACTTGACGTTATCATAATAGATGAATCTATAAAAGTAATAATATAAAATAAATCATATTATGTTTGGCCAAATCTTCCCATATCTAGTTAGGCTAGAGTAAAGGCATCTTCCCGTGGTATGTATATACATATATATGATATTTGTTCTGCATCGTATGTTGTTCATATCTTATCGGCGGGGTTTCGACTTGATTTAACTCATGTGCAATTTTAGCGGTAGTTATCCTAAGTATAGTAGTTATTGTTTCGAGGATAGAAAAACGTACAAACAAACGCGTCTAAATTGGTCCTGGTATTCATGTTGGCCAGACTTTTTGAGGCCTCCGTTGTATGTTTCTGTGCTTTGCAATTGTACGTAACCATAAAAAAATATATTCATCTATTTCAATTTTTTTATGTTCTATTCAGAACTTAGGTTGTTAAGAGGTTTAAAGAAGACTTTGATGTCAGGTTTATACTCCGAAAAATCTCTAAAAGGCAGATTTCTCTGAATGGTTTCACCAATCAAGCTGATCGATCATTATTTTATTTTTTTACATTTTGCGTTCTCCGGTTCCCAGTCTATTTCTTCGCTTTAGGAACATTTGATAAAATTATTATGCCATGAGTGTAACATATTTGCCATACTTGATACAATGCTCGATAAAATTATTTATGCTTACATTCTTGTGTACACAACTGTGATTTTTAGTAAATTAAACATCATACATAGTGCTTATATACCTACGATGCAGATCACAGCTTCCTCTAATGCATGCGTTAAACCTCTTAAGGACGTTTTAGTGTAGCACGATTGACTTTCGTCCTGCCACTGCCAATATCATTCCAAGACCACACCGTGTTATTAGTATTTTCGTTTTATATTTCTACGTTGTTGCTTTTCTTTTCTGCATTTATTGCTGTTGCTGCAGATTGTGTTGATGTTGTTGAGTGATTTGTTGATTGATATGGCTTTATAAATATTTCTCTTGTTGATTGATACTTTTACACGCCGTGTGCAATGAACACTTATGGTTTATATTATCGAATTCATTTGTCTAACATTATAATTGCCTGCAAAAAAGCTGTTGTTGTAGTTATAAAAATCTTTTAGTGAGAAGTTAGCAATTGTTGCTCTTTTTCATATTTCTCTTTGTATGGCACATAAGAAACAACGAGAAGATGCTCTTTTTCCTTTCCTTTTATATAAATGCAGGCAAATGATTTTTTATTCTTATAAAAGCTTCTAAGGCTAAAGATTGTTAAACGTTTTGTATATCAGACCATATAGAACAAAAACAGGTATTATCCAATAAATATATTTACTGCTAATATATAATATATAAAATAATTGTGTTCGAAGTATTTGGATGCGTTTAGCTTTTATTTTCTTATATTTGCATGATTTCTATGATTATTTATTTTGATATATAGCATCATTGTAATTAACAGGATACACTCGCGTAACTAGATACTATCTAAATTTCCACTGGACAAACACATATGTTCATATACTTTTAAGATGTAGAAAGGTAAACTCTTCCCTCTTATGCTGATGAAACTCATAAACAATGGAGAGAGCTTCAGTGTGCCCGCGAGGCTGCTCATTGAAGAAAAACTACAAAAAGTGATATCAGAAGTTAACTTTACAGAAATGTTCAAACTTTGAAGGGCTTAAGATTGATCCGGAATGATTTTCTGAATCGCTCTAAACTCTTTGTTCGTTTGTTCGTCTGGATGTCCGATATCGTCATACATTGCTAATACCAAAGATGGGAGTATATTCATTTTGTCAAAATGTTTGAAAATCCCAAAGGAGGCTACAGTGACCCTAGAAAGTATCAGTCAAATTCCGAGTAGATCTAGCCATGTCTGTGTGTCTAACTTTTTTTGGTTATTTATGTTGTTGAGACCCCCTTGGTCGCAATAACAAAGATATCGATTTCAAGTTCGACAGGACCGTACTATTTATGACCAAAAGTGCAAAAGAAAGGGCTTCGTCTACAGAAAGTCATAAATGATAAAATTTTCATTTTTTTCTTTTTACTTTTCAGATATTTTTCATTTATTATTCACCAGGTACACAAGAGAAACAAGTTGAAAATTATTTCGTACATTCTATAGATGATATGATAAACTGATTGATGTTGGATATACAAAATTCGGCCAGAACCGAATATAACTTTCTTACTTCTTATTATACATTAGAATGTTTCACGTCATAAATTAACAACAAATCGTAATTATAAACAAATTCGTTTGCTATTTATTTAAGTCAAATTAATTTCAATTATTAATACATTAAATGCAAAGCAGTGTTTACAATCGTTGATATCTATCAAAACACTTTGTTATATGTTTACCATGTATTTGCTGAATTTTCGTTATTAGCAAAACAGGCAAGGGTCTAAATTTTCTAGTAGGTTTCTTTAGTATGCATAGATTTTTTCACAGTTTCCAAATTATTATCCATTGTGAGATTCGATGCGATTTAAGAAGTGTGAGCTTTGCATTCATTCCTTCATAATTTCTTTACCACAATCAACAAAACTTACGTAATACCATGTATTCCTTAGCTTGAAGGAAAATTTGGCCGGATTGTAAGCCTAATGTCCCATGAAGAGGTAGATGTACAAAATTTACTTTGACTTTGTTCAAAGTGAACGTCTGATATAAAAGTTTAATGACGACACTGTTTGGCCCTGAAGCTCTGCCAATATATTAGTTGTACTTATTCGGAAAGCCGGTTTTTTTTAAATCTTTATTCTAACAAAATTGTAAAAGATATTTGACTAAAGCAATTTCTACCTGTAGCTACTATTTTTTCCATCGTTCAGAAAGATTATGAGTTTCTTGCGGACTTTATACCTAATTTTTGGAGGTCATTGGGGTGCCGTGGACTTTGATCAACTAATCTGTGCTTTCCGCGTTATATTCATCACAAATCACAATTTAGCACACTTCAGCAGGATAATTTATACTGATGTGTAAAATTTGAAAATTCTGCCTTCATATGAACAACAGGCATCAATTTCACTGATGCTTATGACAAAGGCAAATCTCCCGTTTTTATTTATATAGATTAAATAAGGAACCGCCCAATTCTGTTTCGAACAGGCAAGACTTTTGTAGAAGGACTGCTCAGGAGACGAAGTATTAAGATCGAAGCAGCTTATATCGTCTGAAATCAGACTTAGGCATGAAATAAGAAAACTTATGATTAGATAATCAGGGAGCTTAATATTATGTAACAAATTGGAGATTCGAATCCTATTAGAAGAAAATTCTCAACATCTGTGAATAAATAGTTTCTCACAATTTTCTAAAATTTTTGTGAATAGTATTCGAATAATATCCGACCTGTTTCTTAATAATGAAATAAAGGGTTAGTTTCACGTTTTATAAAAGAAAAACTGTAAATATATTAACTAATGTATGGTTCTGCAGAAAGGAACACAAAACGAATTATTTATGCAAATCGGCTTCAAAACAAATGTATTTTGGATTTTCTCTAATCCAGTTTAATGTATTTTTGTTTGTATTGTTGCGTTATAAGTAGAATGTACGAGTGTTGGAATTAGGAATTAATTTAAAATAAAATATAATTCAAGAATTAAGCATAATCACAACAAGTGCATATATACTTTGTAAATAATGTTTTCAATAATTTTCGACTCACACCGTTTACTGCCTATACTTCCTTTCTTTATTAATTGATTACAAATATTGGTTCGCCATTGTTGTATTACAGCTGCTCCTATTCTTTTATTGAGATCAAACGTTAGTTCGGTTTGTTTTCAAATAGACAGGTTTTGTAATATGAGGCTACTTGTCGACAAAACCCCATCGAAACATTACTTGATTTGTGCCCGCATCGTAAAGTTATTCTCGATTGAAAGTACAAATTACCTTGACGCAAACTAGGCGCGCCCTTAACATAGTCGATAAAGCTCACTATCAATGGTCGATCCATTTGGGGAGGTCAGGTGGGTGTGGTGTATTATGGTGTATTAAGCTATCATTAGAGAAGTTGTACAAAAAAACCGCAATATATTAAAACATATGGTATCTTGGGTGTTCAGTAAGATCTTAGCAAACGCCCAGAGAACTTTAGCGCTGTGCCAGATATAATAATAGATATAGATAAAGAATTTCAAGTCAAAAATGTCATTATTGTATGGTCGAACATACAATATGACTCATTAAGTGCGCGTTTCACTGTTTTACCTCTAATTACAAACGTTGTTCGAAATTGTTTACACTATTAACGCAATTAAGTTCATCAAAAGTAGTAAGCCTTCTATTTCGAACTTCCCGACTTAACTTTTTGATGGATTGGTCGAACCGTTATGACATCCTTTTAATAATCCTAAAGAGCAGAGCCTAGTTCCAGTTGCATTGCATCTGTTATAGCTATTATACATTGATTGAACATTGATAGTAGTGACCAGAATATTCATTTGTCATAAACGTACTAAATATGAACTTATGATAGCATCCGACTAATGTTATGGCTTTACGTTATCGTGATGCCGACGGTTTTTGGAACAAAGCATATTCTGTATTGTTGATGTTTTTGCCGCCTTAGTCTGAGTGGTTATAGTCCACTGCAACTTGTTTGTTACACGCGTACTATGTGTATTGGTTGCAGCTGCACTGCTAAGCGTTACATGACCAACGATATGGTTAATTGCAGTAAAAGAGTTCTACAGCCCATATTGATGGCGGAAGTTCGTGTTGTACATCATTATATCAGCGTCATCATTTTAGCATACTTTGAAAAACCGTTAAGGTTACTACTAGAAGTAACTGGTGCTAATGAATTTTTACTAATCAATTAATTACGTAAATCGCACCGTGTGTAATAACGATTCCACTGCCAGGAAAACCACTGGATACTTTATAAGATGCACAATAACAATCTTTATTGGTTCGATCCACTACTATTATAAACGTACTATTTTCAATCTAGAAAGTATAGAGTTGCCTTTTATCCTTACTTTTGATTTGTTATTAGTTGCTTAGAAATTTACTTTAATTACTCGCTCGCTATCTGTATTGATATTTCAACAATCCCTTAATCTTATAATCTTTTATTCTTACTTAATAAGTTTAGTTATTAAGATTAATTAGATCCTGCTGTTAAAGACTAATTTATAGTTGATATTGATATAAATGAAATAATATTGCTTTAGTTTGTTGTTCTTCTTTTAAGGAAATTATTATAAATTGAAATTTAAATTATATATTATAATGTTAGCGTCATTGTGTATTCTTAATGGCTACCCTACGTTAGCCGAAACAGATAAATAAATAAATAAATTTCATATTACAATCTACACTACTATTACATCTTGACTGTAGTATACTGCATATATTTGAAAAAATTCGCACGAAAGTTCGTGCCCTCGTGTTGGTCCACACGCTCACAGCGAAGGGTCGGAATGCGACCCTGGGGGGAAGATGGCAACACCACCTAGCTGACAAGAAAAACAGAACAAGTGGGGAATGCAGCCGTTTCCGGCCTACTTGTTCTGATGAGCGACGTGTTGGGTCGCAAGACTTTCTAGTTCCGAGAAATGGTAAAAAAAATCCGTGCGGATCGGCGTCAATAGAGGGTCAAGGGCGTAACCAGTGTCCGATATAGTTGACGGGAGTTACGGGATAAGACAGCGGACGGGTATATTTAGTTTTGTTTTAAATAAAGTTGTGGAATTAGCAATTTGAATTCGATTCCGAAGAGAAAGACGCGAGTAAGCGAATCGGTAAAAAAAGAGTGAAAAGGAAAACGAACCCCTGGAATCCGGCGAGCCGATCCAGGCAAATTAGTCGAAACATTTAATTCCTTACAGAATATTTAAAGAGATGGATAAATGTGCTTAAGTCAAATTAGGAACAGATTTTGATTCAAAAATGAATTTGAATCCAGTGCAATAATAAAGGGTAGTCCATTTGAGTGTCCATCTGATATATAATGTACGGGATAAGAAAATGTGGGCATATATGTATATATTGTTACGAAAACTGGCCTCTTTCGTACTTTTATGTTTAAGGCTCGGTTCGTATCTCTGAATCGCGAAAAGTTTGGATTTTGGTTATGTGCAATTTCCTTTATTTATTCACTACTATTTACAACTCAATTATTTTACAATTTATTACAAAGTAAGTATTTCTTCAACACTTGGTTACTTGTCTGATATTTTTAATTGACTCTGCTGTTCTAAGCAAAATGCTCTGCTTATAAACCCTACGAAAATCACAAACTCTACATACCTTCTGTTTTTAACCTGAATTCGTAGTTTCATTAATCCCTTCCATGTCAGGTTTCGCGGAAATTCTCTGCTAATCTTTGCTTTAATTACCACCTGCCAATATGTCTTTTTATGACCGTCGTAAGTATTGCATTCCAAGGAATTTCCACCCCTTGGATTTATCAAATTTGTTGTAATTGCCGTTTATCAGTTTGTGATTTTCGTAACAATATTTTAACTGACAACTGCGCCAACAAACTTGTGTACACTTAGCCAGTATATTTTGATAACTATTTGTTAGTTAAAAATCTGTTTACATATCAATAAACACATAAATATTCAAGCATCCAAAGCTATTTTTGTGGGTAAGCGAAGATTTCTGGATATAACCGCAACATGTACGAATCTAAAAAAGAATGGGTAGGAAAATTAAATTTAGCTGTGCTTTTAATAGGTGGACGTGGTAGAATTTTCCCATTTTTATGGAATAAAGTGAAAATTTTTATTTGGTTGCCTACGAGCAGTGAGCAAAAGACGCAGAAAACAGAGGTGTTTTCATTTCATTTTTTGCTGTAGAAGTTTCTTTTGATCGACTTGGTCCATTTTTAATACCGAAGTATGTGCAAGAAGTTTCAATGTTTTCGCCAAATTTCATCCAGATATCTTATTTTTTGCTATCAGTAAAATGTTTATCACAGACAATGCACAGCTAAGAAGATATTCAAATGGACAGACGGGCGGACAGAGACATCTGGTTGGGTTCCGAATTTGATACTAATCAAGATCATATACATTTTATGGAGTTTCTGAAACTTCTTTCTGAATGTTACAAACGTTTTCGCGCAAAACATTAAATTGAGCGGGTGTGATCGATTCTTTCTATCTTTGTGCAGGTATTGGAGGATAGCTAATTCAATAAATGTGGATATTTTGAAGATATATCTGCCTTGGCTTATGACTAATAAGCAAAAACCCAACTTTTAGTTTTCTTAAAAGCAAAGGTGTTCTCAATGAGCGCGCCCTTGACCGATTTGGCCCATTTCCGATACCAATCTGCATGCAACAACTTCCAGTGTTTCTGCCAAGTTTAGCGCGGATATCTAGAGTTTTGCCGACCAAGGGTACGTCTACCACAGACATTACACAGATGGACAGATGGACTGACGAATACGCTCAAAGGGATTCTAAGTTTGATACTGATCGATAATATAAACGCTTTGCGGGGTTTCAACAAAAACAATCGGTGATGGATACGAAAAAGGGTAAGAAAGTGCTTTTACACATTTTTAATTTACATTAAAGAAGCTTCTTTTAATTCTATTACTTAATCATATTTACACCGAAGACACGTGTATAGTTGTAGTAAGGTGGAAAGTTCATTTACTTTTAAATATATATAGCTTGACTTACTAGTTTTTGATTTTTAAATTTTTTTTCTTTTTGTATTATTTCTTTATTGTGTCATTGAATTAGTTCTCTTTAATTCAAATTCATTTACTAATCATTTCCATTCATTCGAAATATTTCAAAACATATTGATAATTATGCATATGTAGGTAGACCAATCAAACGCATGTCGTACAAAATATGTGTGTAGAATATTTTGAACAATAAATGTTTATATAGATTAGCTTACATTTTTCACATTAAATAGACGGCGTATAAAAATACGCCATAAAACGGTTTCAATACAATATCAGTTATCGTTTAATTTTACGTTAAATATATGTGTTGATGTTCAACATATTAAAAATCATATTATAAGAGGATAAGCACCCGTATTATATATATATGTATATTATCAAATCAAATTATTGAACTAAGCAAAATTATAAACAATTTTAATGTATTGCAGTATAGGATGAATTCATTTTAACGCTACATGTGTTATGGTCGCCAGTGAGACGCCGATACCTTTAAAAAGATATCTGTACTTATCTGCCTTAATAATAGTCCAATGAAAATGGGATTGTTGTCATTAAGATCATTCTTGACAACAATTGGGATAAATTGGGACAAATGATGTACTGAGGTATAAATTTTGTTTCTAGGCTTTCTAATCGTTGCGTTATAGAAGATCTATCATTGTAGATTTATGATCTAAAACCAATATTGTTCGATTAATTAAAATAATTTTTTCATCATAAATCGCAATGAGGCTACGTTTAATAGCGGAGAATTTTTAACTTATATTTCGAACCATAGGTGCCATATAAGTTCTGCTGAACATTTGCTGTGACTCACAGAATAATCTATGAATTTGCAAGAATTCGGTTTCCTTTACGGACATAAACATTGGCTATAGCTTCCGTAATAAATTCATGCTCCTTTCTAAATTATTACTAGTTAATAGTTGCAATTAAATAGTATTTCCTACATGCTTGACCACTTATAGTATTTCCTAAATTCTTGATCATCGTAACGAAGCATCCGCCTCGTTACGAGTATTTAGCATTTTCATTTCATTTATTATTATCTGTTTTCTTACGCTTATTTTTTTTCATGATAAAGTATAGTTACCTATTGTTATTCTTCAATTCTAACAGTTAGAACCATTAGTCCTCATTTTTGCATACAAGAAATTCTCTAAGTTAAGTTAACAAAAGCAAACATCTGTATAACCATGCATAAAGCGTCCACATTTATGCATCTGTGTTAGTGTATGCATACAAATATAATGTACATATAAGTTAACGGAAACTTTGTTTAAAATCACACAAGTATTAAATGAAAGGGCTATCGTCTCTGTAAATTGATTTGGTTAATATTTAGACACTACCTGTAGTTTAATAAGCAATTATATTTGATGCCTCTTCTCAACTATCCAACTATTTCCCACAATATTTGTACAATAATTGTAAACACAAAATGTTTCTTGGTAA
>KK351389.1:96559-117656 GCA_000671755.1 Glossina brevipalpis | reverse complement strand
GAATACGATCCGAAGTTTTTGATACTAAAATAAATGAAAAATAAGTCTGGCTCATATATACAGCTTTTTAATTTTAACAAAAAAAATTTTTGATAAATATCAAAGAGTGGCGTGACTGAAACAATTCTCGCGAAGCATCTCTATCAGAAATTGTTTATAGCCGTGAATTATAGACGGTTTTAAAAACATACAGAGGTTTTTCTGAAAAATTTATTCAGATGGATCCTAAAGGACACAGAGAATTCATTAAACAAATAAAAAAAAAATTTTTTTTTTTTTAGATACCATTTTGTATTGGTGATAATAACGCTTTAAATAAAGTTTGTGAATATTGTGGCGTTAATTACTCTAATTTTTCTCACCTTTCCGTACGATTTACTTATTGTCATTTTGAATAGATTTTATTTTAAATATGTAATAAAGAAAAGAAAAATTTCGTAATTATAGCGCATACAGATACGCTCACTGCGTCGTATTGAATCAGAATCTAGAGAAAATGAGATCAACAATGAGTTTATATAGGTTTTAAAAAAAATGTTTATTCCTAACTCAGTCTAAATTTTTGTTTAATTCTATAGAATATTTATATATTAGTGAACTCAATTGATATAAATCTCTAGATACTTGATAACATTCGGGAACTTTTCAAGTTAAAAAACGTCTTTTTAAAACTGTTGTTGAAATTACCGAAAACTGCACGATGGCGTAAACGTGTCGTTTCCATTTAAATAACTTTATTAATATAACTTGCATAATTTTTTACTAAAAATACTTGCGCGGTACTTTAGGTTTTGTTTCAATCTGGTGATCTATGTTTTTTTATATTATTTTTTTGAAAGAATTTTTAAACATTCGAAATATTTTTCTATTTATTACAACGTTTTTTTGTCTAATATTTTATTGTGTACGATTTTAATCAGTATACGCGTCTTTTTCGTTTGAAAGCAATGATATGCCAAAGAAAGTAGTACGCAGGCCACATATTCAAAGCGGTATCACTTATTATGCCAGGGGACGACTGAAATCGGTGTCACCAAATTTGAGATATACGAGCAAGTTCGTTATCAGATAAAGAACCTAGTACAGGTTGCCCATCTTGAACGTGTGGTTTATAAAATGCTTGGAGGAATTTTGCGACAAACGCCGCCTTATACGTCGCATTGACTCCGAAAACTATCCGGTACGTTTATTGAACAATTGAACAGCTGACTTATCAATCCGCAGAGTACAATTTTTGTTGCATCAATCGCTTCGCAAACTTCTACTAACATTTCGGAAGATGAGGTAAGGGTTAGTGAAGCTGAGATTCCGTGAATAAAGCACAATCAGAAGCAATAACATGTCGACGTTATTCGATGAAGTCAGCGCAAGCTCGGAAAGCTAATAATTGTATTTTGACCGATAATGATCATAAGAAGCCAATATTACCAATGTTAATAAAAGTAGAGCATCAACTAGAGCCAACGAATGAAATCGAAATTTAGTTTCAATTGAAAAATCCATTTGGCAATCAAAATTCCTTTAAATGGCTACATTTTTATAAATACGTCTACTTGCAAAGAAATTACAAACGCATCATCTAAATATCAAGAACAGGTGAACATCAACTATTATAATCAAAGATACTTTTTCAAATTTGTGGTGAAGCTTTTGTTAAACATGTTATGATTGTTTTTTGCAATGCATTCGAATAAAATTTAATTTTCTTCTTTTACAAAACTTTTCAATTATTTGTTTGGGAAACTTTTTTGATGAAGTGAATTTCCTACTTAAGAGTAATTTGGCCCACCGTAGTGCTTTGCAAGCTAGCAAAGACATCGGATACTCTTGTCGCATAAGATACCAAACTTTTGCAAAATATGTCGTAGTCAAAGACTTGTCTAATGAGCACCAATTAAACTTAAGTGATTTGAAAGAATATTCTTCGATTGAAGTGTATATGAGATTTGAAACCCACCTGTACTGGTTTGCTAGTGGCGCTTCTTAACAGTCTAGCCACAGTTGCTGCCTCTCCTGTTTGTAACTTCTCAATGAATGCTTAAATGTTGTGCCTCAGCTTAGTTTGTTTTTTATTTTTTTTTCATATACTCAGTCTGTACTTTTTCAGAGAAATTCCGAAACAATATTATCTAAGAGACATGTACAGGCGTTAGCTTGATTTAATTTCAATTTTATTAAACAATTTCTTTTTGCTTAGTAAAAGTTTATTTCTTCGTCTCATTTTTATTTTGCGATTTGATCTCTTCAGAACACTCTCCTTTAGCTTTTAATTCAATTGGATCTACTTTCTTCTCTTTTTCTATTAATTTATCTGTCCCCGTATTTGTATTTACCTTTTGTTTTGAGTCTTTTGCTTTCTGTTCTATTTCGTTTTCAGTCTGTTTTTTTTCTTTTCCATTACCCGACTTCGAGTTTTTTTCTTTAAATTTCCGATCTATTTCTTCTTGTGCCTTTTGTTCGGCTTCAATACGTAATGCTTCCTTAGCTTGTTTCTCTTCTTCGATTTTAGCAGCAGCTTCAGCCACTTCCTCATCATACCAATCAGCCATTGATTTATCACGTTTTAGCCAAGTATCTGTGTTGTTGTCTTTAAAAGCTGTAAGTCAAAAACTCAAAGTTATTCATTGTTTTTCCACACTTTAAGAGAGGTATACTCAATTACTTTTATTAAACCATTTGATGCCCTCATGCATTTGATCAATAATATCTTTGGAGGTGTACATAATCTCATTCTGTATGGCCTGTTGAAAAGTACTAACATCGAAAACAGCCGAATATACAGATTTGCGATCGTGATTTAGTGCACTTTGTGGAAATTTTGATAGACATTTGGCCAATTCCAATGCCTTATTTAAAGCTTCACCTGTAGGTACTATACGATTCACTACGCCCATTGAATAAGCTTCATCAGCACAGACGTGACGACCAGTTAATATTAAATCAAGAGCACGTGACAATCCAATCATAGCTGGTAGACGTGCAGTGCCACCATCTATTACAGGTACACCAAAGCGACGATTGAAAAATCCTAATATCGCAGATTCTTCCATAACTCGCATATCGCACATCAAAGCCAATTCTAAACCATTGGCCACGCAATAACCATTAATACCACAAATCACTGGTTTGTTTAACTGCCGTCTCGTCGGTCCAACTGAACCCTCGGGCATCATTAGTATCTCCACGCTGACCGTACTTTCATTTTCTCTGGCCATTTCGAGAATATCAAAACCCGAACAAAATGAGCCTCCAATGCCATACAATACAGCGACCGGCGAGGCATCATCTGCCTCAAAGGCACTAAACGCTTCACAAAGCTTAGAAGCAGTTTGTCCGTCTATAGCATTACGTTGCTGTGGTCTATTGATACCGATCAAAGTAATATTTTTATCCTTTTCCACTACAACTGTATTTTGTTCTGATTTTACGTTTGCTTCTGCTATGTTTTCGGCAATGGCTAGGAATGAAATAAATGAAATTCGAAGACTCCGTTCGTCTCCCTATAATTCATTTTCTTACCTTCTTCTTTAAAAAGACATCTTGTGGAGCTGATACCGCGAGTTATTTGCGATACATTTGCTTCAATGATTTTATTTACACATCTACTTAACTGTCTGAACATATCTTTTATTTTATATTCTGTTTTTCTTTTTATTTTTTTAATGAGAAGTAAAAATTCAAATCGAAAATATTGCAAATGAGCTCAGAAACAGCTGAGTGAATATACATAGTTGCCAGCAGTAATTAATTTCTTTTAAAATTCTTTCGAATGTTAATCATCATCAGCTGATTAGCAACTGCAGTGTTGCTGTATTATAACAGAGAAGGATAGGAAAACACACAATTAAGAGCGAAGAATGTAAAAACATAGATAGTTTTAAGAAAAATGTTTAATTTTTGTAGATTAAGTGTAAAGAAATTAAATTTAGGCGTCACGTGTAATTTCGAGTGCAATAAGAAATGGTTTTCGTTCTCGCCAAATCTGCACTTTACTGCTGGTGATGGTAGGTAAAGAGATTGGGTGTGTACATTGTGTTCACGAAAATTAATCGAATTATATATATTTTCAATCAATTTGTTTACAAAACAAGAAAAACAAGAAGATAACTCCATCCTAGTGGAAAAAGATGAATGTATTACCTTAATAGGAATTAATCGACCTAAGAAACGTAATGCAATTAATGCTCAAACTGCTGAGAAATTGTCTGTTGCTTTAAGCAATTTTGAGGCAGATAATACTTCGCCTATTGCAGTTCTTTATGGCGAAGGTGGATCCTTTTGTTCTGGTTATGATATACAAGATTTGCAAATGCAAGCTGATAAAGGTAGTCTAGACTATCTAATGCGTCATGAAGGTTCGGTTGGGCCTACACGTCGTCATATCTCTAAACCGGTTATTTGTGCCGTTAATGGTTATTGTGTGGCTGCTGGCTTAGAATTGGCTTTGATGTGTGATTTGCGAGTTATGGAAGATAGTGCAATATTGGGATTTATTAATAGACGTTTTGGTGTACCGTTAAGTGATGGTGGCACCGTACGTTTAGGGGCAATGATCGGCTATGCACGTGCTTTAGATTTGCTACATACTGGTCGTAGGGTTGAGGCTAAAGAAGCATTAAATATTGGTCTTGTAAATCGTATAGTAGCAACTGGTACCGCATTGGGTCAAGCTGTTAATTTGGCATTTTCAATAGCAAAATTCCCTCAAGCTTCTCTGCTCCAAGATCGTAATAATTTGTACGCCAATGCATATGGACGCCGAAGTTTCCGTGATGCTGTACAAAACGAAATTATGAACACATCTAAAGAAGTACTGAAGGAACTTAAAGAAGGTGTTGAAAGATTTAAAAAATGTAAGTGACATTTTCAAAAATCCGACGAATAATTTCATAATCAGTTCTATTTATTATTTAGCTGAAACTAAAGGCGCTAAAACTGATGGCTGGCACATTAAGGAGAAACCATTGCCCGACTGGGAAAAAGAGGAAATTGCTCAAGAAAATAAAGTTAAAACAAAAAAATAATCAGACTGATTTTATCGTTTCAATATACGCGTGAATGTTCACTTCCGAAGTATAATGGCTCAGGTTATATCCCTTTTATTCATTTGCCTTCCAATCTGATTCATTAAATGCCTTATAAGCATTCAGTTCCTCTTGTTATATGGTTATCCGCTAATTTTTTACTTTCACGAACGCGCGCGTTGCAGTCTCTATCCAAATACGCGACTTAAACAAACTGGGAATTATTCATGTTCTCTGTTCAGTTTCAATTTTTTCTTCAAACATAATCTTCTCGCATCTACTACTTCATCATCAAACATCTGTTCGGTTCAATATCAACTGTATAGCAGCTTCGTATCTTGAACTCTTCCTCAATCTACGAGATCTACTTCATGCTACATTAAAAGGCTTCCCCCAATCTAAATCTCTTAACCAAAAAAAAAAAAAAAAAAAAAGCAGTCGCAAGCCAGACCTTACTATTGTTCTAAAGAAAAAAGCTGAGCAATTCTACTGTCTTTTGTTTAAACTAAATTAAAAGTAAATGAATTAGAAATCCGTCAGAGAAACCATTTAACATACCTATGTACGCATTCAGCTTTGTTTTCTCCTTTCTTTCTTTTTTTTTTTGTGTTTAATTATAAAAAAAAGCTTTAATTCTTGATTTTCCGTAGAAAATGATGGTGAACTGTATACACTGTGATCGAAAAGTGTATTTATTTATTTATTTATTTATGTACGTTTGTATGAATGTCGAATTGCTCATAAAACATAAAAACTTAAAAATGGAACGGACTCTTCACTTATATTTGCTTTACAATTTTGTGTTGACTTAAGAATTAACTTAAAAACCCTTCAAAAAAGGTCTTCCTTTTTAATATAAATATAACTACGTCGTAATGGGCATCCATAAGCATAGCGTTAGAAGCTTTAAAACACACACACACACACACACACATAATATGTGTGTTTATGTATTTTTTTAAAATGTGTACGTGTATGTAAGTATGTGTATGTGTGTTAGTTGTAAATTCATATATTGCACATAATTGTTAATTTGCCTTAAAAATTAAATAAAAAATAATACCTGATTTGTGTGCTGTGGCTGTATAGATGTGTAGATGTGTAAAATTTTGCATATATTTTCTATATTACTTGTCCATGAGTATATATGATGTATATATGTATATATATATCTGTATGCCTTTGCTATATTATATATGTTTTTTTCTTTGTTTATCTAAAAAAAAAATGGAGAAAATTTTTTTTAAAAAATTTTTTTCTCTCGGATCTTTCTTAAACATGCTACAACCTCTAAGCGTTAAGATTTTTTTATGTGGTAGTAGTGGTGGTGGTGATAGGTAATCGAGTAGAGGATATTAAATATAAACGGTAACCTAATGGAGAGATTACTTTAAACGTTGAGTTACGTTGGCAAGAGCTACGGCAAAGGCTTGTAACGCCGAGAACGGATATTGAAAGTCCAATGTGTAAGCGTTACCATCTATACGACCGAATTGCATAACCTGTAAATAAATAAAGAAAAAAAAAAACTATATTCATGCATACATATCTAGATATCCGAAGATAGATGAAATTACTTGTTTGCCACGAAATTCAATTTGAAAATTTTTCGCCGATTCTTGAGTAACACGGCCACCGAAATCTAACTGATATACTTGACTCATCTCATTCCACATTGGTGCCTTATTATGCATAACAAATTCACGTCTTACCGGTGACGAATTGTTACAAGTCGAAGTACCATTTGGTTCAATTCGACCCCTTTTCAACTGTGAATAGTTGTTGTTAGAGTTCAATTTAATTATTAAGATGAAAATGAATTATTTTTTATACCTTTTGTCTTAATTGTGCCTTTTGAAAGGTTTCCAAATCACGATATTGTTTATTACCACCATTACTGACTTGGCCTTCCTCACCAGAACCATTGGTTAGGTTGCCTTCATCGTCCGAGCTCTCTATAATATTTTGTTTCTTACGTTGTCTTCTATTGAGTAATGGAGAGTTTAAAATATTGCGTATGGGTGAACTGCTTTGATAACGTTTAGTTTTCTTGCTACTGGCTGGTGAAGCTGGAGAGCTTCTAGGCAATCGTTGAGGAGACGCGGGCGGTGTAAGACGTCCCTCATCCAAATCTCTTAAACGGCTAATAATGTTTTCCAGTGTGGTAAGAGCCTAAAAGCGACCTAAAATGTAAAATTAATACGTAAAAGTGAATTTCTTTTATTTACCTGTGTGTGTAAGGATACTGAAGCTCGCGTCTCGACAGGCGTGGCTTCGATTGGATTGTCGCTTTTGTTTTCTGGATTTTCTGAGGAAGTCTCAAGACTATTACTGTCGTTTTGCAATGATTTTAACTCTGCTCCGTTATTGACTGATTTTGGATCCCTGCGACGCCAACGTCCTTCAGTTAACTGTTTCACTAAGCTAAAACTGTTTTCATTTTTTCGACACGTTAAAGGCGACGATTGGCTGGCATGATGCCGCCCAAAACGATGCTTCCGTGAAAATAGTGGGCTGTCCGTAAAGCTAGTGATTACATCAATCCGTTTCTTCGGCAAAGTTTCCGTGACGTTCGATGGTATGCTTAAGATTTCATTCTTTTTTTCCTTTGAACTTACTGATGGTTCATTTGATGAGCAACTTGCTGTTATATTTTCTACTTCATTTACATTATCTGCGGTCAGAGTGGAAACTGCGCAGTGCTTACATTTCGTTTCCAACTCTGAATCACCACATAAAAAACATGGTGCGTCTGGTATCACAATTCCACTACCACCTTCATTTATATCGCTCAATTTTTCGGCTGCCTTATTGCTGGTTACTGGTCTTAATTGTGCTAAAAGAATTTCACAAGAATCAAAGCTCTTCGACTTCCCTGTCTGCTGTAATCTCGGTTTACGATTAATCTAAAAGTGGAAGAAAAAGAAAATGCCTCATTTTATCAAACCTGGGTATATATATAAGAAACTTCGTACCTCTTGGGCCGGTCGTTTTTTTCGAGTTCTTCTACTATCCACCAATACTAAACGCTTATTTGGTGCTTCTCTCCTTAAAGCTGTCAAAGCTTCGTCTGACGGTGTTATAGCTACCGTATCTAAATACCCAACGCTACAACTACGCGTTATAACATCAGCTCCCACTGGTGCTATAGAAACTACAGTTGGGGTCCTTTTCATAGCCATCTCCACTTCCATCTGTATAACTGGAGTAACAATGACTGCTGTTCCTTGAGTTTGACTCGGTGATTGCGAATCTTCATCAATATATAAAATGTCTCTTTTTCTTGAAGTGGATGGCAGCGCTATTTTCATTTTAGAAGCGTCCATTCTTTCCAAATTCAGATTTAAGTTAAGAGGCACTGGATTCACGTGGCTATTTGTGGAGCGCACAGTCTCCGACATAAGGGCATTTTTCACTTGGACCATATTGTTAGCGTAGTCTGAATTACTGGAATATGACATAAGCGTAGTTTGTCCTGCCGCTGTCACCGCTGGACGTTCAAAAATAATATCGGTCGGGGCAACAGCATTTTTGGGCGATTGCAATGTTGGGACGGAACCATCATTAAAAAGAGGTGATATGGCATGTCTCGCTGGACCACAGGAGCCACCATTCGAACGTGTATAATTAGAGGCGACATTTTTTGGACGTGTCACCTTGGTCGGACAATTTTGAACACTACCCTGTACGACTGTCGAAACGGCGCTAACATGCTCTGCAGATTCACTGGCTGAATCATCGTCGTAAGACTCAGCCCGTGCTAACGGACTCCGTCCAGTCAATTGATTCCCATTGTTACTATTTCTATGACGCGCCAATAAGCGATTTGGGCGTGGTGACATTGGTACGATGGGTGGTAAACCTTCAGTCAGTCGTTTTGTCGACGTTTGGATCGGCTTTGTTGACACGTTACTGGTCGAATCGCCCATTTGATTAGGTAGCTCCAAGGCATGAGCATTTGGCGACTGATTAAGAGTCCTTTTGGCTGCGGCATGCAGCAGTAAATCTTCTTCGTCCTCCGAAAAAAGATTAGGATTAAAATTCGGATCTGGACCGGGTGGAAAATCATCTCTTAGCTCTGTAATAACCAGTGTCATCTGTCGGGGCTGCAAATGCAGCAAGGACGTTTTATACGTAACTTGGCCTAAATTGGCCGGGACGGTTTTAGCAAGTCCATGAATTTTAAACTTTGTTCCCCATATGTTTGAAGTAACCTCAACTAATTTTACTTCCTAGAAAAGAAAAGTCGTATTTAATGACTATTTCTTGCCGTCCATGAATGTCTGCTTGCCTCCGGTAAGGTATCCATATAAGCGAGCTCATCCAAAACATCCGAATCGTTACTGCCCGGTGTTAAAGTGTTGCGTTCGCTGTTTGTACCGCTACGTTTTTTCTGACGAGCCTTACGTCTGCGAAGTGCTTGAGGAGAGCTACGGCCGCGTTCGTCATACTCGCTATCAGAAGAATCAGTTCGTCCATTGCCAGTGGTGCTGCTAGTGGATTGGCTGGACGTAGACGAACTTTTCGAACCAGGTGAATGTTGAAAAAACACATTAGAATCTAATGAAAGAACACTGTTAACATTAAAATGGTTACATGAAAGTACAAACTGTTCTCACCATTTACTTGCGGATCGAATATGACGAACTCGGGACGTATCTTTGATGTACGTTTACCTTTCAATAACGGCACTAGACCACCTAAGTATTCTAAATAAAGTGTGTAACAAGTACCAGAACTAATACTCGAATCTTCATCATGACGGATCATGGTACAGTGTAGACGTGTCGAACACATAGGCGGTCTTGAAACAAACTCTCTTAGGGATTTTAAATCAGGTACACAACACTATATCAAAAAAAAAAAATCATAAAACTTTAGCTTTTCGATATCAATCTGTGCATACTACTTACTCTAATAGTTTGAGCAAAAAGATTACCGATCAAAGTTTTTATTCTGGTCGGTAAAGGCAGCAATGGCAGAAGTGTTTCAGACCCAATACTGGCCTGAATCTGTAGGCGACATAACAGTTGCAATGAAGCTACACGCCTTGAAACCCAAGCAATGTGTACTTGAGTACCAGTAGCAATAAACAAACGTTTATCATTGTGACCCCAAGTTAAGGCGGACACTGGGGCCGTTGAGTTTGGTATACAGGCTTGATAAAGCAACACTCCAGACTCTGTGTAAAATTTCAATAGATTGTCATATACTGGTTGACCGCCATTAACATTAGTGTCACTGAAAGTGGCTGTTTTCTGAGATGTACCAGCAACAGCAAGCAGTTCACGTGAATTGCTCCATTCCATGACCATGCCCAGTACCCCGTTCAGCCCTGTACTGATATGTGCTGGCGAAAGATCATCAAATGATTTCAGCAAATAAATGAATCCATTTTGAAAGCTCACCGCCAAAACGAAAGAACGCTTAGCTGTAAGCACAAGAACAGAGATTCACTTTTGAAGCTAAAAAATAAGAAAAGAAAGCAACTCTTACCAGCATTCGTAACACCAGGTTCAGATTCTTCACCTTCTTCCATTTTAAATTTCTCACAAGACCACGACATTGATGTTATTCCGACATCATTACACAATTGCACTTGAGATACCATTGCCCCGTGTACATCCATAACAATAACTTGACCCTGAGTAGTGCCAAAATAAACTTGCTGATCATCTGGCGTCCATATACCGCATGTTATCGTTGATTCCAAATTTAACATAGATGACCAGTAACGTTGTCCCGCCACCGAACCAACCAAAACGAAACCATCTTGATAACATATTAAAGCCATCCGGCCATCATGCGACCAAGAAAAATGTGTTACCGGTGTATTACGATCATTAATTAATTCAATCGACCAACGGCCTTCGTACTTAATCCAAACAAATATAATACCTGAACTATCACAGGAAGCCAATTTCTGATATGGTTCATTCCATTTAACAAGGATAACCTAAATCATAAAGAAAACAAAAAAAATAGAATCTCTAATTTATTCAAAGAATTGTAAAATGAATCTTTAGTTAGTCTTACATCGGATCTATGTCCTCTTAAATTATAATTTGTGCGTAAAGGATATTCGACACTTTTGCGACAGTGCGATGTTGTGAATGTTACACCAACTATACCACGTACATTGCCGGTAGCGAGCCAGCCTTCTTGATAATAATTCGTACGATTCAGTTTCCAACCATCATCCTAAAAATACAACCATGGATGAAATAATAATTATAAAATCCAATCTGTGGGCTAAGAATTATAAAATTATACAAATTGATAAGATTTTAATGAGAAAAGTTTGTGTGTGTGTGTGTGTGTGTGCCAACGACTGCGATGTATTCAATTTTAGAATATTTTGACCATTTTATGAGTACTTTTAGAAGATTCACGAAGAGGAAACAAAAAACAAAAGGTAGATTTAAAAGAAAAAAATTTAAAGAGAATTCATCTTTTTTTACACGAGACATGATACACGATTATTGTTTTATATGGATATTGGGTATTAGGTAAAAATGCCTCAATTTGAGCTTATTCGGTTGATTAAGCTTAAATCTATTCATTGATTTATGAGGACTTTTAGAAGATTCACGAAGAGGAAACAAAAAGCTAAAGGTAGATTTAAAAGAAAAAAATTTAAAGAGAATTCATCTTTTTTTTACACGATACGCGGTTATTGTTTTATATGAAAATTGAGTATTAGGTAAAAATGGCTCAACTTGAGCTTATTGGATTGATTAAGCTTAAAACCTATTCATTGATTTATGAGGAATTTTAGAAGATTCACGAAGAGGAAACAAAAAGCAAAAGGTAGATTTAAAAGAAAACAATGTAAAAAGAATTCATATTTTTTTACACGAGACACGATACACGGTTATTGCTTTATATGACTATTAGGTATTAAGTAAAAATGCCACAACTTAAGCTTATTGGGTTGATTAAGCTTAAAACCTATTCATTGATGTAATTGTGTCGAAAATTTAAAATTATTTATAAACAAATTATTTATTAGCCGTATCAAGTGAATGATAGACTGCTGCTACTACTGCTAATGCTCGTTCGTATTCATTAGAAGATTGAATGTTTTATAAAAATAGACGAAACACACAACATTTCTGTAAAAATATCGAGTGATTAATTAAGGTCAATGCTGATGCGAAATAGCTTAGGGAGAAAAAAAAAAAAAAACTAAGAAGGAAGAAAGCCGCATCATCTGCTGAAATTGTAAATGGAAATGAAAATGAATGTATTTTTTTATGAGGATCTTTGCATTTATTTGAAAGCAAATCAATCCATCAAATTTTTGATGATTTCCAATTGCTTTGCTGTTGCTCTCAACTTTTGAAACATAAAAATTTTACAACTATTCGGCAAGCAATGCTCTGCGCGCACTATTCTAGAGAATATAATTCTATTGGTTTAGTACAGCATATGAAACTCACAACAGCAGCCGCAATAAAAACTGATTCTTTTTTCGACTCATCTCAAATACCTTTACAAGTATTCAAAATTTATTCGTCAATTTAGTTCTCACAGAACCTCTTGAGTGAAAACATTTTCAAAATCATAATCTATTTCAAAATATACGGGAATAGCAAAAAAAAAAAACAAAAAAAAAAAAAAAACAAAAAATTACATTAATTTTCATTTCGCAATTTATGAAATAAGAAAAAGAAAATCAAGACAATCTATCGTCTCTTTTATCGCCATGTCTAACTTTGCCTATGTTTTGGTGTTTGTGTTATTATTATGTTTTTGCCCAAATTTTTGGTGTTTTGGTCAAATGGAAAAGTTATCACTTTGCAGTGCCGGTAAGCGTGCCGAAGGCGATCAATTACTTATCAAAGACAATCTAACATTACATGATAGCATGTTAGCGGTAGGGACGTATGTTCGTTTCTATTATGATTTAATGGAACCCATTACTTATATCGAAATATCAGCAACAAATAACGTAAGTTCTCTAAATTTCTAATATATTTCCATAACTCACTCAATCATAAGCATTCAATGTGTTGTTGTTTTTTTTTTTTGATTTTCTTTCCATTAGAATGTTTACGCCCGGGCGGAATTGAATTATAACGATAATCTTATCAAAATTTTAATCACAAATATACAAATACGTGATGATGATAATAATAATAATAAGAAAAACAATAATAAATTAACCCCTTTGGTGATGATTGTGCAAATTTTTGGTTTTAATACAACCGTTATAGACGGCATTAATCTCGATGATATTTTAGAAAACAATACCACATATAAACTAGAACTTGCACCGGCGGTTCGCAAGAGTCGTAGCTTAACTTCTAAGAATATAGAGTCATTGCATGACGATGATCATGATGATCAAGATGATCGTAATGCTCAAGATGATCGTAATGATCAAGATGATCGTAATGATCAAGATAATGATGATGATGATGATGATGATCAAGATGTCGATGATGATGATCAAGAAGTCGATGATGATGATCAAGAAGTCGATGATGATGATCGAGAAGTTGATGATAATGATGATCAAGAAGTTGATGATGATGATGATGATGGTTATGCCGATGAAATTGAATATAATGAAACAGACGATACTATAAAGGAAAATGATCATGAATTTGCCGATAATGAAGAGGAAGCTGATAATGAAAATGACTTACAGGAGGAAGAGAATGAATCTAATATGTACGATGAAATGGAAGAAAACTTTTTTAATCAAAATTTGGATAAAATCATTGAAATAGGACAAAGACAAAAAGGTAAACGCTACAAAATCTTACAAAATTTATTTTTAAAATATTATCTTGAATTTTATGACAAAAAAAAAAAAAGCTTTGATTCTGTAGGGATTTTATATTTAGATAAGGACGACGTGGTTCGTTAAAAAATGTTGTTTACAAAGTATTCGCTGAGAGGCGAAGCTACTTTATTTTATTGCCTTTTTGTTAGGCGTTAATTTTAAGAGCTAGAAGACAGAGACGTAGCGAATTCATTATTAACAAATAATTAATAATTAATTCATACTATGTGATATTGAGGTTAAGTATAACAGAAAAGTTCATAGGTTGATACATAGATGGCGCTACTAGTATTAAATCCATATGATTTTCAGTTAGCACTAACCTTCAAAAGATATGTGAATAAATTTGACAGCTGTTGCACTATTAGTATGTGAATTATAATATTTTTAGTGAAGCAACTCTTGTTAGTTTGAAAAAATGGATAAAAAGGAATTTTGTGTTAATAAAAAAATACGAGCAAAAAATACTCTTAAAGCCAAGGCTTGACATGATAAACTTTATTCAGACTTTGCACCAGGAAAATCAACCGTAGACAAGTGGCTTGCTAAATTTAAACGAGGCGAAATGAGCTCCGTGAATGATGCATTCGGTCGACGCCCTGAAGAAGTTGTTACCGACAAAAGCATCAAAAAAGTCCGCAAAATAATTTCGGATTACCGTAAAGTGGAGTTCATTGTGATAGCTGAGACCTTAAAGATATCGAAGGAACGTGTTGGACATATCGTGGATAAATATTTGGATATGCGAAAGCAAAGAACAACGAATTGATGATTCTAAGCAGTGTTTGGAGCTGTTCAATCGTAATAAACCCGTCATTTTTCAGTCGATATTCAGCCGTGTGGACTGCACTTGGCGAACCGACTCCAAAGCGTAGAAAGACGCAAAAGTCAGTTGGCAATGTTATGGTATCAATATTTCGGGATACGCATGGTATAATATTCATTGACTATCTTAAAAGGGGAGAAACCATAAACAGCGACTATTATGTACCGTTATTGGAGCGTTTGAAAGACAAAATCGCGGAAAAGCGTCCTCATTTGAAGAAGAAGTACTGTTGTTTTATCAAGACAATGCACTGTGTCACAAATCAAAGAAAACGATGGCAAAATTGCATAAATTAGGCTTCGAATTGCTTTCACATCCATCGTATTGTCCAGATCTGGTCCCCAGCGACTTTTTCTTGTTTTCATAACTCAAGAGGATGCTCGATGGACAGAAATTTCGCGCTAAAAAAAAGTTGCTTCACTAAAAATGCTATAACTCACTTACTACTAATAGTGCTACAGCTATCAAATTTATAGACGTGCCTTTTGAAGGTTAGGACTAATTAAAAATCATATGGATTTAATATTAGTAGTGCCATCTCAGCCTACGTCAGCCTACGAACTTTTCTAACTCTAACTTTTCGAAATCAATTCTAACATTAGAAAAGAAGCTTTATATGACAATTGTCGACTGAGGGACTATGTGTCACCCTACGAACTTTTCAGCCGACCTAGTAAAGGATGTAAAGGAGATTATACTTTTTCACATTTTTGTCGCATTTTATGAAAAAATTTCAATTTTATTCGCGATTTAATTTCGCTTTTTCCAAATGCTTTTTTCTCTAAGCTTTAAAACTAATACGTTTTTTGAATATATTTTCATATATTTTTGGGTATTTTTTTTTTTTTACTACTTTCAGATGATTATTTAATCCATGAAACTTATCAGACTTCAGTGGAGAAAACTGATCAATTATCAAGACATTCTGTTGTCTTTTATTATATCGACAGTAACTACATTACCCAAGTGAAGTTCATTATAATCGATGTAAGTAACACAAAAATAATGAATTTTTTTGTTAACTCTTAAATATGTAGTTTAAAAAGAAAAAAAAAATAATAACAACAACAACAACAAAAAGTAAAAACACATTTGCATTTCAATTTCATTTTTTTTTTTTTTTAGCATTTCATTGAGAATAAATCTAACGGAAGTGCTTATAAACCACCAACGGTCGAGTACAGCCATTTGTCGCCTACCACCCTCAAAGCAATTATTATAGATCACCAGACAACTAGTTTGTTTGTACAAATGCTATTGTATGGCTACCGGCCAAAGGATCTACCTGTTGATTATGTGACCTTTGTGCCGAATGCTGAAAAGGTAACGATATACAATAACAACATTGAGGAGAGTGACATTAATGGCACAGAGGGACCAATGTCATCAATGAAACGTTTAAAAATGTTTATGAATAATGGCCAAAATGAGAAACAACAACAACAACAAGAGAAACAACAAAAGAAAGAAGAAGAAGAAGAACAACAAGAACAACAGATATCAAATGGACTCATTCCAACGAATGACTCACCAACAGTAACAACAGAAACTAACATGAAAGTATTGTGTTGGAATCCAATCGAAGGCAATGCTACTACTAAGAGAAGCAATCACTTTTTAGTTATATTTAATTTGATTGTAACCGCTATAACTGGTACCTTTGTGCATCTATTGTTCATTTAAAATTGAAGAGAGCACACCAGCTACGTCTATCTAATCGTAACTGTTTGTTTTGTAAAATAAAGAAAATATTGAATTTTTTCTTTAAACCATAATTCGTATATATATATTTATCTAGACTATATAAGCATAGCAGCTACAATTAAAAGAAAACCACCAAGAGGTCTTTTACTTCTTCCTCTTCTTCTTCTTAGTTATCTATAATGTGGTCGTTCAGGCGGAACGTAAACAAACGAGCGTACAAGAAAGCACATGGTTTTGTTGTAATATTTTGTGTTTGTGTTGTACTTGCTTTCTTGTCTTCTTAGTTTTCTTAGTTGGTTTTTGTTTTGTATTAAAACATACGAAATACATACATATATATATACATATATATATATATATATAGAAATATGTATGAAAAGCGAAATCGATTTAACAGACAGACCTGACGGCCTGGTCTACGTAGAAGAACATCTAACTTTCGCATTTTTCTTATCAATTTCATGTCACATTAAGTTTGTATCAAATTGGGTCATGGGCCCCACCACTTACCTAATGAAGACATTTTGAATTTTGCTTCCAAATTTTTTGCAACTTTTACTTTATAATTTAAATTTGACTCTTAAGTTCTTTTTAAATTCGAAATTAAATTGAATTTAAAAGCAAAACTTCTCGCCCGCAATTATCAAAAATACATTCAAAAGGTGACGACGGTCTACGTAAACCTAAAGTAAGTGCAAACTTTTGACAGAAATGAAGTAACGTATCAGAAATGATATTAGATTGGGGAAGAAAAAATCCATTATTTTCCAATTCGAAATATTAAATAAAGTCCTGAAGTTCATATAAGATTGGATGGATTTCTTTTTCCTCAACCTAATAAAAATAAAATTTCTTGGACGGAAGTAAGTTTTTGAAGATTTTTTTTTTTATACTCTACACAACTTGCTAGACATTAAGTTAGCGCATATGTAATGTATGTAACATCCAGAAAGACTTTCATCTTTGATTATACCAAACGATTCAAAAGTCATTGTTATTTAGATCGATTTAATTTTTCTCTTGTGTTTTTGCAGATATTTATTCTTACCACGAAAGGATCGGGGTTGTATTCATTTTGTCATTTTCTTTGCACTAATCAGAAGGAAGCTTCAGAGACTCTAGAATATATATGTATATGATTAGCATCAAATTTAGAATCCATTTAAGTTGTCCGTCTGTCCATCTGTGGTAAGCATTCTCCTGGCCGCAAAAAATGAAAATGAATCGACTTTGAATTTGGCAAAAGCATTGGAAGTTCTTACAAGCAAGTTGATATTGAAAATGAGTCAAATCGCTCGAATTACACGTTCACAGTACAACGTAAACCGAGAACACCTCTGCTTTTAGAAAAAAAAAAATGAGGGTTTTTGCTTTTTTACTCAAAAAAAAAAAAAAAAGTAGTAGACAGATTTACAAAAATTTCCCCATTTAATGAGCAAACTATTCGCTAGTAATGGGACGGATCGACCAAGCCCGCTTGGTATAATAGAGTATTAGAATTTAATAGTTTTGGAAAAAGTTTACTGTAACATTAGTCTTTCCTAAGAAAGTATATATATATTCAGAAAGTATATATATTCTTGATTAGTATCAAATTCAGAATCCACTTAGACGTATCCGTTCATTCGTCTCGGTTATAAAATTTACAATATCTGAATGAAAGTTGGCAAAAACATTGAAAGTTCTTTTTTTTTCTTTTTTTGGTATTAAGAATGCGTCTAATCGGTGACAGGTCACGCCTACAGTATGAAATCAAATGAAAACTCCTCCGGTTTCTGTTTGATTTGCTCGCTATTCATAGACGATAGAATAAAAATTTAAACGGCATCGTATAAAAATAGAAAAATCTGCCACGCCCATCTATAAAAATTTATTTATTTTTTTTTTACTTTTTTTTTTGAAGATAAAAAATGATGGATATAATATTAGTATTAAAAATGAGTCAAATCGATGACAGGCCACGCCTACAGTCTAAAATCAATTGAAAACACCTCCGGATTCTGGTTGGTTTGCTCGCTATTCATAGACGATAGAATAAAAATTTAAACGGCATTCCATAAAAATACAAAAATCTGCCACGCCCATCTATAAAAATTGATTTACTTTTTTTTTTACTTTTTTTTTTGAAGATAAAAAATGATGGATATAATATGGATAATTCTTTGCCAAGAAGATTAACTTCTGGTCACGTTCGCGCCAATAACTTTTCTTACAAATAGTAAGCGGCGTTTGTATAAATGAAGTGAAGGATTTCATTAAGCTTAGAATGATGGAAAATAACGATTTAATATATTGTGCTACATTTTGGCAACAAACGTTGGGTTTCCGAATTCTTTCCTATAAAACTTTCTTATCAACACTAAGACTTTTTCTTCAATAACAAAGTCCATCTTTAAGATTTTCCAAAAAAAAAAAAAAAAAAAAAAAAAAGAAAACATAGATGAAGCGGTATACGTTTTTGAGATGAAAAAGAAAAATGTATTTTACAAAATTTAGACCTGCTAGAGTTCGTTTTTGATTGATATTAAGACTTCTCTTTCTTTCTTCCCTACAATGATTCTCATTAAATGCAAGACTTTACAACGCAATAAAATATAATTATAATAATAATAATAAAATATAAAATAGACGATAACGCGATAATGAAGAAAATGACGATGAAAGACAATTAGGCGAACGTGTGCATGATATCTAGAAGGCGTTTTAGCTGAACATTTATTTATTTATATTTATGTACTTACCTCTGGTATATCGTCAGGCACCTTTCCCATCCATGATAATGATAATATCGTACAGTCACATTTTGTATTAACATTACGCTCGAAGTGTAAGTGCATCTTGTGTGCTATGTTAGCAGTCGCTGCTTTGTTGCTTTTGTTATTGTTGTAACTCAATTTATTTGCATTCAATTACGAAGAAACTTGAAAAAATCTCCTTTAATTTCTTTTAATTTGTATGTATGTGGCTACAACAACCAAACAACATCACTTACACACACAACAAGCGTTAAATAACTTCCGCTTCAGCTCTTTTTTTCGTGTGCTGGTTTTTGTTTTTTCTTTTTTTTTTTTTTTTTGTTTTTTCTTCAAAATAATTTCATACAAAATACCGATAACGGAAACATTTTTAAGCTGAAATATACGAAAAAGAATTCAATTTTATTACTTGTAAACACGTATAGACAGACAGATAAGGCGAAGTGTGCGTAGCGTACACGCTCTCCTTATGAAATCAAAAAAAAAAAAAAAAAATCTTAGGCCTTTAAAGAAATGTCCATATGAACATGAAAATTTTGTAAGGTTTAATATTTTCTAAACTATTTATGTATATATATATTAAATAAATATATATATATGGCGTATACACACCCAAAGGCACACACACACATACACACACACACACACAAATATTTATAAAATTATTTGTAAAACAATTGAAAGATATTTTCAATTCAATAAGAATTTCTCTAACAATATTAAAAAAAAAAAAAACGATTGGCAAATAAGTCAGACAAAAATATTTACACATACAAACGCCTTCACACTTTGACACTTTCTCATAGATCTTTCAACAGAAAAAAAAAATAAAAAATAAAAAAAAAAAGCAATCAAACGTATTGCATTTACTTGCATATGCCTGGCAGTCGAACAGGCGAGAACGTAGCTTTTGCTTTTCTATTTTATTATTTGCACTTTGACAGTTTTTGTGTGTCGACCTTCTGAGCGTATACATGATTGAAAATATTTACTTTAGTTTTTAATTTCACATACTCACACCTCTATAGCTGCTAAACACAAAAAATGAAATAAATAAAAAAAAAAAACAACGAACCCAATCTAACGTAGAAAGAGAAAACTGCTTTTATTACGACGTACTCGTATATAGGTATGTATGTATGTATGTATGTATATATGTATGTATGTACGTATGTATATATGTATGTATGTACGTATATATATATGTATGTATTTATGTATGTCTAGAGAAAACGGATGCCTTTCAAATGTTATTTGAAATGTGGGCGCCTGATGTTATGAATTGTGTGTTTTATAAGTGGCATTATCTAGTTATGGAGCCCTGATGTAGACACTTTGTGTCTGTATATCACATCGTCATCACCAGCAATAAGCCTGAAAGCCTGAAACTTACCTTTAATGTGTATATGTATACGTAGATCCTTCATCTAAGGGCGTAACTAATAGACATTTTTTAAACAAGTAATTATCGCTCTTATACATACATACATACATATCATCTAAGGGCGTAACTAATAGACATTTTTTAAACAAGTAATTATCGCTCTTATACATACATACATACATAAACACATACATACATACATACATACATACATACATACATACATAAATTTGTCTCTCTGTGTGTGTGTGTGTGGGGAGGGGGGAAGGTATAAGTGCTTAGATATATATACACATACGCATATACATTAATTTAAAAATCCTTAGCCCTTTACGAGACTAAAAATTCCTTTATTCATTTAATTCATTCATATGCGCTCTCGTATAAGTCAACATTTAAACCTAACTAAAAAGCTAACTTTATTATTAGGCTCGAAATATTTTACATGACCACAAACATGCATTTGTGTACTTATAAGCCATTATATGGCGGTTTAAAAAATATTGAGCCTTATATAACTACAATCGTGCATGCATACATACATACATACATACATACATACATTCATACATACATTTATTTATATATATATATATATATATATATAAA